>JAGYYJ010002758.1:0-76993 GCA_019671005.1 Hibiscus mutabilis
ATAACATTTTTAAAGCTTGTAAAATCATAATTTCAACATTTCCAAATTTATGGAAATTTTTCCATAATTTCCCCTAATTTCTTCAAAATGCCGAAATCACCCTTCTACTTTTCCAAGTTTCCAATTTAGTCTACTTAACAATTAAACATCATTTCCATGCCTTTAAAACCATTCCCAACTCAAAATCATTCCAAATTCAACTTTTCTACTAAAACCCTAACTTAAACAATTTAGGGTTTAGCTATTTCCATGTAATTTCAACCATCACACAAGCTTTAATATGATTCCACAACATCATCTTTATCAAAAACTAACCTTAGTTCATCCTAAACCAACTTCCCCTTCATCCATCAATTCCTAAAAACTAAGGTTTTAAGTAAGAAAAGCATGAACATATGGTACCAAGTGATAGAGAATCTCATGTAGATTAATTCTTTGTTTCATGCTTTCATCCAAAATCCAAAGAAATAAGCTTGAAAAATCAAAATAAAATTTTTTCTCCTTACCTCAAGAAGTGTTCGAACAATGGCTGATGTTGGGAGAAAATCTTGAATTTTCTTTTTGCTCAAATTTGGCCATTTGTCCTTAATATAATTAAAATGAATTAAAATTTTATTTTAATGTTTAATGGCATTTTTACCCTTGAAATCCAAAGCTCCATATAAAGCCACATGTCTAACTACCAAATCAAAGGTCCAAAACAATCCAAGGAGTTAGTGATTACCAACTTTGCCCTTGCCATCTTCAAAAATTACCATCTTGCCATTTTCTTATCCAATGGTTAAGATTAAACATGGAAAGGTAATTTTTAATCCAATGATCCATATTAATTTCTAGTAAACTAAGGCATGGAAATGACCCTTTTACCCATTGTCTTATTTTAATAAAATATCTCTTAAAATATCTCATAAAATATTTCTCATTTATTCGATTAAATCCGATTATCCGGATTTTTCTTGAACTTTAAAGCTTTATAGCTCTTAATACAAACTCCGTATCAAAAATCTGTCTACCAGGAAATTGCCACTCTTGGGGGTGAACTATTGATTTACGGGACTAACTTACATACTTTTAAAAATTACAACTTGGTCCCTAAACTTTCCAAAATTTACACTTTGGCACCAAACTTTTCAAATTTCACATTTCAGTCACCAAAATTTTCAAGTTTTTCATTTTGTTCACTAACCAAAATTTTAAGATATTACAGAATCACATCATATTGGATAGAAAATTGAGCCTTAGCTCCACATAACATATTGTTGTGACGGAATGTGCTTGGCAAAAGTTATAAAAATGAGTATTGGAAATGTATAAAACAATGCCAAGTCGAGTCCTTTTTCATGGAAGTATACACGGTCGACAAGTAATACAACAATTAAGCTAAGTATCAATCCCACAAGGATTGTCTTGGAATTTAATTGTTCAATTGTTACTTGCCTTTTGGGAGAAAAATGATTGTTTTGGAAAGTTATTTAAAGAAAAGAAAATAAAAGAAAACAACGTTGGCAATGAGAGCTTGAAAAAGTGAATGATGGGCGTTGACAAGGAATGCATGGTTTTCACGTTTTTTATGTCATGCCCGCATTTAATAATGTCATGCTTTGGCAATGTTTTATTGAGCAGAATCAAAAGATGGGCATTGCCTCTGTCGATAGCAATGCCTTAAACTAATCATCTAAAAACCCCTATATGTCTATAGTGCATATTTCCCATTATTTAATTTAGTTTAGTTCTAATTTTTACTCTTTAAGGGGTAGACTCACTCCCGAAGTAAGTTCATCTACTTGAACATCTTATGTCGAAGCTTCTCGCCTTAGAATTTGGCAAGTAATCATTGCCTCCCAAGTCAGTTATGATATTGAGCTGCAATAAGCAAGCTATGCCATCCGTCGCTTGGCATAGAAGTTTTGGAAAAACTAAAGACATTGCCAAATGAATAAAACTTTATACCGAAGCATTCTTAATTAATAAAAGCAAGCAAAAAAGCATCGTTTCATCCATCCACCCCTCACCAACTATTAAATTAGTTCATGGTGAGTGGGTTAACCACAAAATAAAGTCCATTGTTTGCAAACATCATCTTCAAAATTAAAATAAACCAAAGGAACAGGGAAAGAAAAGGGGTCGGTCGACACAGCCTCTCTTGCTTTAGCCCTCCTCGGTGTGGCTACTCCAGCCGGTGGTGAAAGTCATCGAAGATAATCCTAAGCTAGCTCGCTTCAAGTGTGCCCTCATGCTTGGAAATGATCTCTTTATATAGATGAGTGAAGAGAAAACCTTAGGAGAAATTCAAATTTTAAATTTCGGCTAAGGCTCTTTGATAAGTGCTTGATCTTCTTATCAGCTTATCACCGAGTAAGGATGACATCTGATGGTCTAGGGCTAACGTCATCAGTCACCACTGTGATGCCAAAGGTTGTGGCAGAAAACTCCTGTCGAGTAGCCGCTCTTGATTTTTCAGATTAGCTCCATTCGCGTGTTCTTCGAAACCTTATCCTTTCCTATTTTTCTGGGCTGTCCATCATTGTCAAGGGGCTTGGCATGCAACTGTTGGTCCATCTACATTGCACTGCTAGCCGCGCCTCGACAATCTTTCCTAGCATTGACCTTTGCTTTCCTTTATTCCTTTGCCACACCATCTGGCAAAAACCTGCGCCCAAAACAATAAAAACCCTTCAAACCGTAAAGGGGCACCTGCTAAACTCATTTTTATGCAAAATGCATGAAACTAATACTAAATGCAAACATGTATACTCGAAAACTAGCAAAAAGCATGGTAAAATAGATGAAAAATGTAGTACTTTTGAGGAGTTATCACTCCCCCCAAACATAGCTCATTTCTTGTCCTCAAGTAATGCAAGAAAATAGTAAAACAAAAAGGTACCTCAGCAGAAATGAATGACTTCCCAACACATGCCAACAAGCTGTAATTGACTCTAGGTCTGTTATCAGAATCTAGTATATCAATGCCAACATTTCAACAATTCAAGTGCAATAAATAATGACCTAGTCTAAGGTTCTAAAGTGTGCATCGGTGCGGGCAACATGCATCAGCTCACATCAATTCCCTTAAGGTTCCTTACTGCCTAAACTCAGATTTGTATTTATATATTTTTTTATACTGCCAAGGGTATTCTGATGTTGGCATGAAAGTGGGGTCGCATCATGCACTGTTTGGTGTGAGTCATAAGATGGACCATACCACGAATACCCGCGTTAGTCCAGACTACGTCACTAAGCTAACCCATTTACACTCGTACCCTAGGGTTTTTAACTTGAGTACTAAGAGGGAGTATACCACGAAGCCCCAAGTAACCTATTATCCCTAAGGTAGAGGAGTGTCTAATTTTTTTAGCCATTGGCAAAATATTGCTGCCTTATTTATCTTTTTCTTTCTTTCTTTTTTTGTCTTTTTTCAAATACCCTAACATGGAAATTTTATTTATTTATTTACATTGAGTTTAGCTTCAAGAAATCCTAAGTTCATTTCAGCAAACTAGATACATGCCACGTGTAAAGTGAGACTAAAGTTCCAAAGACTAAAGTTTATTGTCAAAGCAACCCGAGCATTGAAATTCTGCTGGCATACAATTTCATAGGACAAGTTCATCATCAGATAGGTTAACTAGTTACAAGTTCAAGCATGATAACAATATGCTGGTAATTTTTTCACAAATCAGCTGAGATAATTTTTTTAGGGTTTGGAATGCATGGCAAACAAATTGAAAATTAAACATGAATAATGAATGATTTCAAATGCATGACAGAAATGGAGAACACTATATACCCCCAAACCTAAAATGTGCATAGTCCTCGATGCATGAAACACAACACATATATACAGAAACAAATAATGCATGATTATGAAAAATAAAAAAAATGCAGTAAATGAGTTTAAGGCGAAGAAGACTCCCCTTCGGTTGAAGGTTTCAGCCTAGAAACGCACGTCTTTCTCTTAACAAAACTACCCCTATTGGGGGCCATATGCTTCTTGTGCTTGAGGCTCTTCTTTGGTTCTGCTATAGTGGCTTGTAAAGTTAGTAGGACTTCTTCAATCGACTTGTCGATGCTTGATTTTTCAAGAGTAAACTTTGGCGTAGCAGGTGTGGCGGCGGCTTGGTTTCCTTCCTCTTCAGATTCCATGAGGGAATTAGTGCTGGCGATTTCAACATGTATCGGCGATGTTGGGACTGGAGAGACTAGAGTAGGGGAAATCGGGACCGTATTCTCTGATTGTGGAGTTTTTGCTCGAGAAGAATGGGGGCTTGCTGGCACTGTCCCCTTACCAAGAAGACTGACAAGGAACTCAGGAAAAATGGGCACCGGAAGCGCAGCTAGTTCATCAAGGGCATGTTTCAACACCTTGTCCCTGGTCTGAATATATTGCCAAAATAGAGCATTTTTCTTCTCTGTATCCTCAATTTTGGCAATGATCAACTCAAGTTGTTTGTTTATCGGGGACAATGTTGCCACGACTGCTGCAGGCACAAAAGTTGCAGCGGCAACCTTGGACGGTTTGGCCTTTGTTATAGGTGTTGCGGCCAATTGATTTCCCTTATCTTTGGTTTCAATGGTTGTTAATTGCCTCCATGAAGCAGGAATGATGGTGGATCCCTTACTACGCTGGATGCTATCGGTGTCGAGGGTAGGGACATTGTGCTGCGCATAAATATTCGATATCAGTAATGGAAAAACCAAACTACCCATTGGTTTACTTGTGCACTTATATGTCTAGTCCACTATGGTTCTGCGAACATCAATTTTTCTCCCGGTCATAATGGAGTGAAGAAGCATCATTCTTTCCTCAGAGATAGTTTCATTGTGTGTCGTGGGCATCAAGCTGGCTTGAGGAAGTGGTTTTATCCTCGTGGCTGTACTTTTAAAGCCAAGTGCTTCACTGTCTAGCTCCTCTTGGTGGAGATGTTCCATTTTGTACCGGTTTGGCATAGGTCCTTCAAGATTAGTCTCCTCTTTGAATCATTGAGTGAGTCGGCGAATGCTAAGTGTTGATCTTACTCGCCATCCAGAGAAAACAAATCATTAATATACTTGGCATCAAATCGAACACACTTACCACGAATCATAAGAAAATACGAATCTTTAGTGGTCAAGTGGGCATAAAATTCTCAGATAATCGTGCTATTAATGTCACCGGTTTGCTGGCAAAATTTTTCTCAACCATGTTTCTTTACAATCTCGGCAAACTCCATGGTATAGCCGAAATTTGGCTCATCCTTCAACTCGAATCTCTTCTCGTAGCATAAGTTTCTCGAAGAAAAATTTTCATTATGCCTCTTCTCAATTTCAGCAGTAAAGAAACGTTTGAATGAGAGGTATGAAGACACCATTGATTCTTGAAAGAAAGAAGGTGAAAAGATGATGAGCGAGTACGGTTTTTAGGGTACTTGGTTATTTTGCGCAAAAGAGAGAAAATGTTAAGTAAAAAAAAGAAAATCGGCTTAGAGTGTTTTAGTGGGAAAGAAAGAGAAAAAGGTGGAGTATTTTAATGAGTTCGCCTATTTATTGGGGTATAATGATGAAAGAATTTGAATTGGATTGGATGTGTGAAAAGATAATGATGATGAGAGGTGAATCGGCGGGGAAGGCAAAATGATAAGGAAGGAAAGTTTGAAATTTGATTTACCCTAGGGCGGCTAGGGTTTTATCTTATCCAAACCAATAATAGTTTTTTTCTTTTTATCAACCGTGCTAGCCTCTCTTTGGTTTGTCGCTGGCATAAAAATGCTGTTGGCGACCTAAAAATATGCTGACAAGAAAAATCTTGCATTCACTCAAAGAACCCTTTCAAGATGAAAGAATAAAAAAATAAAGAAAATGAACAAAACAACATATAAAATACTGTAAGAAAAAAACACTACTCCTAATATTTACAAATAAGTTAAACCATTGTGGAAATTGCTAAATTTCTGCCAAAAAGACAACCTCCTTGGCATCCTTTGGAGTACCTTCCACATAATGCTTAAGTCTCTAACAATTTACTTTGAAAATTGTCCCGTTCTTCAAATCTCGAATATCAACTGCTCCATGAGCATAAGGTTGAACAACTTCAAATGTTCCTGACCATCTTGACTTGAGCTTCCTTGGAAAAATTTTAAGCTGTGAGTTAAACAGAAGAACATGTTGACCTACCATAAACTGCCTTGGCAAAATTCTTCTCTCATGCCAGCGCTTTGTTCTTTCCTTGTAAAGTCTGACATTCTCATACGCTTGTAACCTGAATTCCTCCAACTCCTTGAGGTCTAGCAACCTCTTCTCTCCAGCATATCTCCATGCCATGTCAAGTTTTCGAATTGCCCAATAGGCTTTATGTTCCATTTCTACTGGCAAATGACATGATTTCCCAAAAACGAGTCAAAAAGAAGAACATCCTAGAGGTGTTTTAAAGGCAGTCTTGTATGCCCACAAAGATTCATCTAGCCGTTGGGACCAATCTTTCCTTGTGGGATTCACAGTTTTTTCTAGAATGTTTTTTATTTCCCTATTCGATATCTCAGATTGACCATTTGTTTAAGGGTGGTATGTTGTAGCAATCCATTGCTGAATTTCGTACCTGCACAAAGCACTAGATATTAAACGACATTTAAAATGAGTGCCCTCATCATGAATAATAGCTCTCGGGACACCAAATCTAGAAAAAATATTTTTGTGCAAAAATTTAGCAACATCATTGGCATCATTGGTTGGCAAGGCCACAACCTCAACCCATTTGGAAACATAGTCAACCGCTACTAATATATACAATTTACCAAATGAATGGGTGAATGGGCCCATGAAGTTTATCCCTCAAACATCAAATAAATCTACAGACATTATGTTTTGAAGTGGCATTTGGTGTCTGCCATAAATGTTCCCTGTTCGTTGGCATCGGTCACATGCCTTGGCAAAATTGTGAGCATCTTGGTATAGTGTAGGCCAAAAGAAACCAGAATGCAACACCTTGTCAGCAGTCTTCATTCCAGAAAAATGACCTCCATACGGTGTTGCATGGCATAGTTGCAAAATACTATACTGTTATTCTTTTGGAACAACCAAAAAATTACTTGGTCAACACATTGCTTAAATAGTATGGGCTCATCCCAATAGTACTACCGGGCCTCTCTCAGGAAATGTTTACGCAAGTTATATGGCAAGTCTGGTGGCTTCAAATTGCTTACCAGGTAGTTAACAATGTCAGCGTACTATGACATAGCACTGACTGCAAGTAGGGACTCGTCAGGAAATTCATCCCTTATGGCATCATACTTACCATCTTCCAAATAATGTTCTAGGCGTGATAGGTGGTCTGCTACTGCATTTTCACTCCCCTTCGTATCTCGAATTTCAAGATCAAATTCCTGCAGTAAGAGTGTCCATCGGATCAGTCTTGGTTTGGCATCCTTTTTTGCCAAAAGGTATTTCAGAGCTGAATGATCTGTAAAAACCAAAACTTTGTTACCAACAAGATAAGATCTAAATTTTTCAAAAGCAAAGATAACATCAAGAAACTCTTTCTCTGTTGTAGAGTAGTTAAGTTGTGCTCCATTCAGTGTTCGTCTAGCATAATAGATGGCATGAAAAACCTTGCCATGTCGTTGTCCTCAGACTGCTCCTATGACATAGTCGCTGGCATCGCACATGAGCTCAAATGGCTCATTCCAATCAAGGGCCACGACTATAGGTGCGTTAATTAATTTCTCATTCAATTCCTGAAACACTCTTAAAAAAGAATCATCAAAAGAAAAGGTTGTATTATTCTCTAAAAGTAAACACAAAGGCTTAGAAATTTTTGAAAAAAGTCTTTAATGAATCGGTGATAAAAACCAGCATGACCTAAAAAACTTCTTATACCTTTCACGTTGGTAGGTAGAGGCAACTACTTAATTACCTTAACTTTTGCTTGATCGACTTCCAAACCTCTCTTGGTAACCTTGTAACCCAGAACAACGCCCTCCTTTACCATGAAGTGGCATTTCTCCTTGTTCAATACTAGGTTCATCTCTATGTACCTTCTCAGGACCTGATCTAAACTTAGAAGACATTCCTCAAATGTTTTTCCAAACACTAAAAAATCGTCCATAAACACTTCCAGGTTATGCTCAATCATGTTAGAAAAAATAAACATCATACACTGTTGAAACATTTTCGGTGCATTACACAGCCCAAATGGCATATTTCTGAGGGCAAACGTCCTGTAAGGACATGTAAAGGTGGTCTTCTCTTGATCATTAGGAGCAATGTCAATCTGGTTATATCTAGAATAGCCATCTAAAAAACAATAAAATGATTTACCTGCTAGCCTGTCTAATATCTGGTCGATGAAAGGCAATGGGAAGTGGTCATTCCTTGTGACATTATTCAGTCTTTGGTAGTTCATGCACATCCTCCATCCTGTGATAGTCTTGGAGGGAATCAATTCATTGTTTCTGTTCTGGACTATAATCATGCCACCCTTCTTTGGCACACACTATACAGGGCTAACTCATGAGCTGTCAAAAATGGGATAAATTATCCCGGTATCTAACCATTTAATGATTTCTTTCTTTACTACCTCTTTCATACTAGGGTTTAACTATCTTTGTCCTTCAACAGTCTTACCATGATATTCCTCAAGTATGATCTTGTGCATGCAAATAGTTGGGCTGATACCTCAAATGTCTGCCAAGGTCCACCCTAAAGCTTGCGTATATGTTGATAGTATTCCCAATAATCTTTCCTCCTGATCATTAGTGAGATCAGCAACAATGATTACATGCAGAGTTGAGTGTTTACCTAAATAAGCATACTTTCGGTGCTCTAGCAATGTTTTCAGCTCCAATATTAGTGGCTCCTCAATGGATGGTTTAGGTTCCACAATCTCTCTTCCAGCCAACTCAAGTGGCTCTGGTTGTTCAAAATAATTCACGTTTTTAGCCTCCAAGGCTGTTTCATCAGGTTCTTCAAATAGTTCAGCGATGCCTTCAATCATGCTACCATCAGACTAATGCTGGCATATTTGTGCCAAATTCAGCTTATAGATAGACTCCATTATTTCCTCTGTTTGATATTCCTTAGGTTCATCTGCACATTTCAAAGCTTGAAACACGTTAAATGTAACATGATGGTCATTCATACGCATTGTTAATTCCATTTATGAACATCGATAAGAGTTCTACCCGTGGCAAGAAAATGTCTGCCTAAAAATTGGTACATTTACATCAACTTCATAAATCCAATATGATAAAATCGGCAGGAAAAATAAATTTATCTACCTTTACCAGCACATCCTCAATCTTACCCTTGGGATGTGCATATGATCGATCTGCCAGCTGAAGTGTTACCGTTGTCGGTCTTGCTTCAATGCCAAGTTTCCTGAAAATAGATAGTGGCATCAAGTTAATACTGGGGCCTAAATTGCATAATGTCTTTCCAACAAATTTATTGCCAATGGTACAAGGAATAGTAAAACTCCCTGGATCTTTCAGCTTTGGTGGTAAGAGGTTGAGAATCATGGCACTGCATTCTTCTATAAGGGCTACTGTCTCAAAATCTCCCAACTTCTATTTTTTTGGTTAGGATGTCTTTCATGAACTTCACATAGTTGGGCATCTGCTCAAGAGCTTCCACTAGGGGAAGGTTGATTTGCAGATGCTTAAGCACTTATAAGAAACGTTTAAATTGCTGATCTTGCTTATGTTTTTAAAGGCGAGCCGAAAAAGGTGGTGGCAGATAAACTACTGCTGGATGTGCTGCATTAGATTTCTGCCTGACATCGTGTTGTTTCTTGGTATCAACACGTGCTTTGGCTTCTATGGACAGACTAGGATCTGAATGTGGTCTGGCATCATTTATTCATTGTTCTGCTTCATTGGAATCCTCCGCATGCATTGTTTTGTTAGTTTGGCATTAAACTAATGGCTTGACAGCCATCTCTGCTTCACATTGCTTACCACTCCAAAGTGTTACTACTTTACATTGCTCATTGCCTTTCCGTCTAGCATCTTCAGTGTCGCTTGGCAAAGTTCCCTGAGCATTGGCAATCTGTCCAAGTTGAACTTCCAAGTTACGCATTGATGCTGCCAAACTCTGAACATAGACATCATTTCTCTCCATATAATCATTAAGAGAGTTCCCTTGGTTTTGTCCTTGCTAGAAATTATTTTGGGCTCTTGTTGGCATTTCATTCTGAAAGAATGATGGCAATGCATTATTATTTTTCCTCTGGTCGTTCTGCCGCTGAGCATTGTATTGATTGCCTCCTTGATTTCCCCAAGCCAAATTAGGGTGCTGTCGCCAACCTGTATTATAAGTGGTGGAACTAGAATTGTAATTTCGATTATAATTGCCAACATAATTTACTGACTGGGGGTTGGCATGGCAATCTTCTGAACGGTGATTTTCTCTACACATTGTGCAAAATGGATCTAGCATTTGAACTTCTTAGGAATCGTTAATCTTTTGCAAAGATTTCACCATGTTGGTGAGATTTGCAATTTTAGCATGAAGGGATGTCAGCTCATCCACTTTCATATTCCACTGGTTTTGGTTCCAATCCCAAGTTTAGCAACAGGGTACTCGAAATCATGGATTGAGATCTTCTCAAGGATTTCTACAGCCTCTGAGTATTTCTTATCGAGCAATGAACCGGCTGCTGAAGCATCAACAACAGTATATGTTTGTGCGTTCAACCCATTATAGAAGGTTTGTATTTGGGTCAAGTTTGGAAATTCTTGCATAGGACACCTTATCAGCAAGTCTTTAAATCTTTCCCAGACATCATATAATGTTTCATCACCAGCATGCCTGAATGTAATGATCTCACTCCTTAATTTGGCAGTGAGTGTGGGCGGCTGAAATCTTGTCAAGAACTTTTGGCATAGGTCAGCCCATGAACTTACCGAACCTCGTGGCAAAGAATTAATCTATGTCTTGGCCCTATCTCTCAAGGAAAACGAGAATAACCTCAATTTCTCAATATCATCAAGCACTATAGTTTGTTGGAATAATTGGCAAATCTCCATGAACTACTTCAAATGTTGCCTTGGGTCTCCATTGAGTGCTCCATCAAATTGACCTACATTTAAAAGAGTAGAAATCATCATCGACTTAAGTTTAAAATTGACAGCATCTACCACTGTGCGAACGAATTCTGGCATCAAATTGTCAATATTGGGTGTTGAATGTTCTCTAATAGGTCTTTCCTCCTCTTCATTTGGGGCAACATGTGGTGTTGGTGGATTATTGTTTGGTAAATTCCCTTCATTATTCACCACACCATTTCCTTCATTACTTTGATTATTCATTTCTCAAAATCTTTTCTTTAACCTCCTCAAGGTTTTCTCAATTTCCAGATCGTATGGCCACTCGTCCACTACAGGGCGGCTTCTGGTCATACACCGGTATGAACAACAGAAAAGTAAAAGAACGGACAAATAAAAATTTTAAAACAATCAACTCCGTTGCAATTTCTGGCAACGGCGCCAAAAACTTGTTGTGACCGGAATGTGCTTGGCAAAAGGTATAAAAATGAGTATTGGAAATGTATAAAACAATGTCGAGTAGAGTCATTTTTCATGCAAGTATACACGGTCGACAAGTAATACAATAGTTAAGCTGAGTATCGATCCCACAGAGATTGTCTTGGAATTTAATTGTTTAATTGTTACTTGCCTTTGGGGAGAATAATGATTGTTTTGGAAAGTGATTTTAAAGAAAATAAAAGAAAACAACATTGGCAATGAGAGCTTGAAAAAAATGGATGATGGGCGTTGGCAAGGAATGCATGGTTTTCACGTTGTTTTTGTCATGCCAGCCTTTAATAATGTCATGATTTGGCAATGTTTTACTGAGCATAATCAAAAGATGGTCATTGCCTCCGTCGATAGCAATGTTTTAAACTAATCATGTAAAATCCCCAATATGTCTATAGTGCATGTTTTCCATTAATTTAGTTTAGTTCCAATCTTTACTCTCTAAGAGGTAGACCCACTCTCGAAGTAAGTTCATCTACTTGAACATCTTCTATCGAAGCTTCTCGCCTTAGAATTTTTCAAGTAATCGTTGCCTCCCAAGCCAGTTATGATATTGACCTGCAATAAGCAAGCTATGCCAGCCGTCGCTTGGCATAGAAGTTTTGGAAAAAGTAAAGGCATTGCCAAATGAATAAAACTTTATGCTGAAGTATTCTTAATTAATAAAAGCAAGCAGAAAAAAACGTTTCATCCATCCACCCCTCACCAACTATTAAATTAGTTCATGATGAGGGGTTAACCAAAAAATAAACTTCATCGTTTGCAAACATCATCTTCAAAATTAAAATAAACCAAAGGAAAAATAGAAGATAAGGGGTCAGTCGATGCAGCCTCTTTTGCTTTAGCCCACCTCGGTGTGGCTACTCCAGCTGGTGGTGGAAGTGATCGGAGATGATCTTAAGCTAGTTCGCTTCAAGTGCGCCCTCATGCTTGGAAATAAACTCTTTATATAGATGAGTGAGTAGAAAACCCTAGGAGAAATTCAAATTTTAAATTTTGGCTAAGGCACTTTGATAAGTGCTTGATCTCCTTATTAGCTTATCACCGAGTAAGGCTGACATCTGATGGTCTAGGGCTGATGTCATCAATCACCACTATGATGCCAAATGTCATGGCAGAAAGCTCATGCCGACTAGTAGCTTCTGATTTTTTGGATTAGGCCCATTCGCGTGTTCTTCGGAACCTTATCATTTCCTATTTTTCCGGGCTGTCCATTATTGTCAAGGGGCTTGGCATTCAACTACTGGTCCATCTGTATTGCACTGCTAGTCGCACCTTAGCAATCTTTCCTACCACTGACCTTTGCTTTCCTTTTTTCCTTTGCCACGCCATTTGGCATAAAACCTGCGCCCAGAACAATAAAAACCCTTTAAACCGTAAAGGGACACATGCTAAACTCCTTTTTTTGCCAAATGCACGAAACTAATACTAAATGTAAACATGTGTACTTGAAAACTAGCAAAAAACATTGTAAAATAGATTAAAAATGAGTACTTCGGAGGAGTTATCACATATCATAGCATAATTATATCAAAATCCATATACAAACATGAATCATATATCACATACGAACTTACAAATATATCAAACATTATTGAAGCTTACCATGCTTACCATTAGAGTCCACATATGCTTGCTCTACTTGATCCCTTAACAAAAAAGCGATTATAACACAAAAAATGCAACGAGATGGCACCTTGCCCATTCTTTGACACGATTACACTCACCTAGTACTCGGAAGCTTTTAGGATTCCCAAATTTTGGTTCATTTGCTCCTAGGCTTAGTTGAGGATGACAGATTGATTCCCTCCAACTCTTGAGCTGGGAAGAAACACAAAGAATCATTATAATCACTATAACAATATAGTACACATTTCAAGATTGGGCTTAAAATTTTGATTTAAAATTAAACTCCGATTATCCATGGAATTCAACAATTGATTGATGGCTTTTACTTACCCGCTTGATAGCTATAGAATGATACATTTGAATCAAGGAAAGCTTAGACTTAAGAGACTTAATAGGAGATGTGTGTGCTTGAGCTTAGGTTGAAGACAACTATGGTGGTGCTTGCTTGTTAGATGGAAAAGGGTGAGTTTAGCTTTCGGAAGATGCAAATGAGGAAGAAAACTTCCTATTTTAAGGGATTAAACCCTTTTATCGATGTCACACCTCCACATGAACCAATAGGAAGCTTTCTTATTAGCAAGGGAAAGATTAAACAATTGTTTCCCATCTTTTCATGTCTTTTATCATTTTTAAGGCAATTGATAACCACCCATCATTCAATCTGATAGATTTCATGTGAAAGGGACAAGCAAGGAAGTAACTAAGCGTCTTACTTTTCATTTCCTTCAATTTGGGCCTTAAAAAAGATTTTTACAAAGGGCTGTATCGATACATGTGTCACAATATCGAAACACCGAGCTCAAACCGTATCAATACCAGTCCAGCCGTATCGGTAGGCCTAAACTAAAATTAGTAATTAGTTATGGCCGTTGGACCGTATTGATACTGGTCTTACCGTATCGATATGCTTGACTTATTTTCAGTATTTCAGCTTTGAATTTCTTACAAAGAGGTCTATTGATCAATTTAATGCCCCACAACTTTCATTGATTACAAAAATGGGTACAAGGATCAAGAAATTACACATTTGGGCATATCTAATACAGAATTTCTGATCACTAGAGCCTTGTTATAACTAGGTCGGTTTTCTGGATGTGACAACTCTCCCCCTTAAGAAAATTTATCCTCAAATTTTCACTCTAGTTGAATAGATGGGGGTACTGTCTCTGTATCGTCTCTTCTAGTTCCCACGTTGCTTCTTCAACCGAATTACTTCTCCAAAGGACTTTCACTAAGGGCACGAACTTATTACAAAGTCTTTTAACTTCTCATGCGAGGATCTGCACAGGTTCTTCCTCGTATGTCAGATTGACTGGATCTCCACAGACTCTGGCTTGATCACATGGGAGGGATCGGACCGGTACTTCTATAGCATAGATACATGAAAGACATTATGAATTCAACTTAACTCCTCAGGGAGAGCTAGTCAGTAAGCAACAGGTCCAACTCTTTCGATCACCTTGAATGGACCGTTGAAACGAGGACTCAGTTTTCCCTTTTTGCCGAAATAGAGGATTTTCTTCCACGAAAATACTTTAAGGAATGCTTTCTCGCTAACCTCATACTGAAAGTATTTTCTTTTTAGATCAACATAAGCTTTTTGTCGGTCAAATGTAGCTCTGAGTCGATCACGAATAATAGTCACCCTACATTCAGTCTCCCGAAGCAAGTCAGTGCCTAACACCTTGCCCTCGCCAAACTCGGTCCAGCAAAGAGGGGTCCTACATATCCTCTCGTAAAGGGCTTCATAGGGTACCATTTGGATTGAGGCTTGGTAGCTATTGTTGTAAGCAAATTCCACCAAAGGCTGAGATTTCTCCCACGTATTCCTAAAGTCAATAACATATGCTCGGAGCATATCTTACAGAATCTACAAGGAAGAATTAGAATTCATATGGGTTACTTATACACACGAATCGAAGGGAGATATAAGGTTACCTAAATAACCTTTTCGGATTGACCATCGGTTTGAGGATGGAAAATAGTACTTATGTGCACTCAATTTTCTAAAGCCTCTTATAGGGTTCTCTAAAACCGAGATACAAAGTGTGGATCACGATCAGAAATGATGGACATAGGAACTCCGTGCAAATAGATAATTTCTCGAATGTATAACTCAACTAGCTTAGGTAAACCAAAGTTCATTCTCACCAAGATAAAATGAGAAGGTTTGGTGAATTAGTCTACAATGACCCAAATAGCTTCATTTTTTTCGGTGTCACTAGCAAGCCACTTACGAAGTCCATCATAATACATTCCCATTTCCATTGTGGAAGCTCAATGGGTTGCAAGAGACCAGTAGGCACATTGTGCTCGGCTTTAACCCGTTGGCAATTCAAGTACCTAGCCACAAAGTCCGTGATCTCACTTTTCATGCCGGACCACCAGTACAAATCCTTCAGATTTTTACACGTCTTAATAGCTCTAGGATGGATAGTAAAGGGGCTTGACTGAGCTTCATTCAGAATTTGATTCCGGAGATCATCATCATCGGTGACACAAATACAGTTCCAAAAACATAACAAACCTTCATAATTCATGGCGAAGTTTAAATCTGGTTTGTCCTTGATCTTAGCAATAAGAGTTCGCAACTCCTCATCAGATTCTTGGAGTGCTTTAATTTGATACACAATGGTCGATTGAACTCTCAATTCGGACAATAACTTGCCATGTTTCTTGAGTCAGAAGTGAGCATTCAAACATCTCGGGGAAGGAGTGAGCTTCCGACTTAGAGCATCAGCCACAACATTGGCTTTACCAGGGTGGTAATTAGTGACCAAGTCATAGTCTTTCAAAAGCTCCATCCACCATCGTTGATAGAGATTTAAATTTCTTTGAGTCAGAAGATATTTCAGACTCATGTGATCAGTTTACAAATAACACTTCTCACCGTAGAGATAGTGCCTCCTAATCTTTAAGGCAAACACAACAACAACTAACTCCAAATCACGTGTTAGATAGTTTAGCTCATAGGGTTTAAGATGACGTGAGGCATAGACTATGACTTTTCCTTCTTGCATTAATACACAACCCAATCCTAGGTGGGATGCATCATTGTATACGGTGAAGTCCTTACCCGACTCGGGTTGCACCAAGATAGAGGCATGGGTTAGGACTTGCTTAAGCTAATCAAAACTTCTTTGTTGTTCTACAGTCCATACGAAAGGGGTTTCTTTATGGAGAAGCTTCTTCAATGGTGCATCAATCATCGAGAATCTTTTAACGAATCTACGGTAGTAGCCTGCTAGGCCCAAAAAGCTAGGACTTCCCCAACATTCTTTGGATGAATCCAATCAAGGATTGCTTGAATCTTCTTTGGGTTAACTTGAATTCCCGCGGAAGAGATCACATGTCCTAGAAATGATACTTTAGATAACCAGAATTCACACTTACTGAACTTAGCATACAACTGTTTCTCCCGGATAGTCTAAAGCACAATCCGGAGATGTTATTTATGAGTGGTTGTGTCTTTGGAGTAGATCAAGATTTCATATATGAACACTGCCATGAATCTATCTAGATAAGTCCAAAACACACAGTTCATCAAGTCTATGAAAGCTGTCGTTGCATTGGTAAGCCCAAAAGGCATTACCAAGAACTCATAGTGGTCGTATCTAGTTCGGAATACAGTCTTTGGAACATCAGACCCCTTCACTTGCATTTGATAGTATCTGGATCGCAGGTCTATCTTAGAAAAGACAAAAGCATCCTTCAACTGATCGAAGAAATCATCAATCCTCGACAACAGATACTTGTTCTTAATCGTTACTCTATTTAGCTGACGGTAATTAATGCATAGTCACATTGATCTATCTTTCTTCTTGACAAACAAAACTAGTGCTCCCCAAAGTGAGAAACTCGGTCGTATGAATCCCTTATCCAAGAGATCTTGGATTTGGACCTTCAATTCTTTCAAATCAACTAGAGTCATTCGGTACGGAGTAATGAAGACGGGCGTGGTCCCCGGTTGTACTTCGATTTTGAATTCCACTTCTCGGGTCAGAGGGAGTCCTAGAAGTTCATCGGGAAACACATCAAGAAATTCTTTCACAAGTAGCACTTTTTTGAACTTTAGACCTTCTTTGGACTCCATAGCACATATAAGGCTCTTTTTAGGCTTGGGTTTGGATTTCATCAAGGTTATGCTTTCCTTGCCAAGTTCACGAAGGTACAACTTCTTCTTTGAGTAGTCTGCCTAGGCTTGATGCTCAGCTAACCAATCAAAGCCTAGAATAAGATCGAACTCACAGAATGGCAAGGCCATCAAGTTAGCCGGAAACGGGATCCCTTGGATACTCAAAAGACAAGCTTTACAGATCGACCGAATAACAATACTATCTCCTAGTGGGTTAGAGACAACAATCTCATAAGTAATTGGTTCAGATTCTAGAGCATCATTTTCAATCATCGATTCACTAATGAAAGAATGCGTGGAGCCTGGATCTACCAAAGCATAAACAAGATCGGAACATAATTCCAACATACTTCCTATCACATTAGGGTCATCCTCTTGCTCTCGACCTCGAACATGATACATCGGGCTGAGGTCTACGAATCACGTCCAACTGAAGGAGCATTAGTGTTACGGGGTCTCTCTGCTGATCTAGATGGCACTGGCTTTGTTCCCTTTTCCTTGTTCGGATTATTCTAAGAAGCCACTGTGATATGGGCGTTTGGATTCTACGGACACTGCCTGATGAATTGACCAGACTCTCTATAGAGGTAACAGGATCCAGACTGTGTGTGGCACTGCCCAGGGTGCCTCTTTTGACAAAAGTTACACGAAAGAAGCTGTGAACCTCTTCCGGAGCCACCCATACTATCAACAGAAGTTGTACGAGCAACTGATGTCCTCAACAATTGGGAATGTGGCACATATCCCAACCTTGGTAGCTGCTGATGGGTGGCAAACTTCTGATCCCACTATCTACCATTCTTCTGAGGTATATGAGGCTTGGAATCATCTCGAAACCTCTTATCAGATTGGATTTGGTTCCCCTTTCTTCTTTCATAAGCCTTTTGGGAGGCTTCAGTAGCAATGGCTCAATTGACCAAAGACTGAAAATCCTCTATCTCCAAAGCAGTGAAGAGATGACGTAATTCATCACAGAGACCATCAATGAACATTCTATATTTCTCATTTTCCGTACGTATGATCTTAGCACCATACCTAGCATACTTGCAGAAATCGTGGATGTATTGCTCCACTGGCCTTTCTCCTTATCTCAGATAGAGGAACTTCTTACGTCTTTCAGCAATGTAGCGCCCACTAACATATTTCTTGTAGAACTCATGAAGAAAGAAGTCCTACGTAACTTTATGCTTGGGTACGATAAGTATCACAGTATCCCACCAACTCTGAGCCTCATCAGAAATCAATGTCAGAGCGCACTCCAGCTTATGTTCATCAGGTCATCTCATTTGTTTATTCAGAACTTTAAGAGTATTCTCCAACCAATACTTTGTTATCTCCGGATTATACAGGTCTTGTCCAGTGAAGGTGTAAACTGGATACTAACGAAGCTCGCTAATAGGATCCTTCAAAGCAAAAGAAGACACTTTAGCAGGCTGAGGTGGTGGCTCTTTCCTAAGAGACACGACCACATGTTTGATCATTTCAACCATAGACATCAGATACTCCTGCTGAGCGAGAGGCATCGGAGGAGGATGAGGTGGGTCATTATGTCTCGCTTGTTCTGGTCTAACTTCAGCCATCGAATTATCCCTATGTGTCGAGGAAGATCCGGGGTGTGGTTCATTTACTGCATGCTTATCAGTAGGTGCAGACATTTTCAGATCTAATCATACAAAAAT
This sequence comes from Hibiscus mutabilis, assembly GCA_019671005.1. Classification (NCBI taxonomy): domain Eukaryota; kingdom Viridiplantae; phylum Streptophyta; class Magnoliopsida; order Malvales; family Malvaceae; genus Hibiscus; species Hibiscus mutabilis. The sequence goes on from JAGYYJ010002758.1 coordinate 18,951, forward strand.
GATTTAATCGTGTAAGTTGCAAGTCACAGATAACATATACAAATAAACTCCTAGGTGGCATATGCAGATGCAGACTCATAATAGACTTCAGTTTAGTCCTAGAACTGACTAAACCTTGGCTCTAATACCACAAATGTAACACCCCTTCTCGGCCTGGTAGAGAACCAGGTCGAAAAGTGCTGCCGAAAGATATATCAGAGATTTAGAAGCTTTATCGGAGTATTTGGATCATATATTAATCTCTTTTAAGGCTTAATAGAATTATCTTATTAATATTTACACAATTCGGGATCAGTTTTAACCCTTTTGAGCGTAGGGGTTAAATCATAATTTTTACAAATTAGAGGTCCTTATCCAAATTTCTTTTCGCTAACCTACAATTAAACCTACCAATTATTAACCTGTGAAGCGGATATTGTTTACCTATCCAATTAGGTCGTACAAATCTTGGTGACCATTTTGCAAACTTCTTAAAACTAGTTTCTATGTCTTTTAACAGAATTAACTAACTCCGTACCGATACTCTTGGGGCCGTATCGGTATGCTAAGCTAAATTTTCAAGTTTTCAGATTCAAGGATAACAACCCGTATTGATACACCTAAGCTCGTATCGATACGCGTTGACTAAGGTTGACCCATTTTGGTATGGCATAAGACCGTATCGATACCATTTATTTTTTAGGCCTTACTGTCAAAATCCATACCGATACACCCCCTCTACATATTGATGTGCCCTGTTTTATTTGGCCCAATTATGCAAGGTCGTATCGATACGCCATCACCCGTACTGATACGTCTGCCTTGTAATGACAGATTTTTGCTGGTTTTTATTCAAATTAACCTACCATTTGTTGTCCAAACATTACCAAATTTTACCATTAAGTCTAATATTCATATTTTTAATAGCATACAAAATTTTAGAGCATTTTGAATCCATTTACCTAGTTTTTACCTTTTTAGCACTTTTAGGCTCATTTAATAGTTTAACCAATTTGCAAAAATACCATATTAGCCATTAAACATATGGTCACCTTTAGGCTATTACAAACACATCAAAAGGCACATACATAGTATGTTGAGACCATATGCCACCTTACTAGGAGTTCAAGACAAAAGATAAACATGCATGTGATTCGTAGGAGTAACTTGCAACTGCAACACACGATCGAAGGCCGGAACTCTTTAGGATCCTAAAATGCATGAGACACACAAACATTAGGCTTACATAGCCTAGTGAGGTAGTCATAACAAATGCACAACTAGTTTATCAAATGCATAAATAACATATAGACATGCTTGGTTACATTTCATATAGCATCAATCGTGTAAAATCATATTCAAACAAATTGTCACGACTTTATATAGCAATTGTAAAACATAACAACATATCATTTCCTTGGATGTGGTAACCAATGGATACACAGATTCCCCTGTACACCATATGTATAGAAAATAGGCTGTAGCCTTGAGCCATAGCTTCAGATAATGTCCCTTACACAATCCATTCTTTTCTCCCCCACATATAGGCCGTAGCCCTGGACCGTAGTCCAATCCCTTACTAGGTAAGCTCGAATAACCCTATGGCATGCCAATTGTATCTAATGTCCAGGATCACATATTTCATCATAATTCTTACCTTTCGGATCACATCATATCGGATAGCAAATTGAGCCTTAGCTTCACATAACATATCATAGCATAATTATATCAAAATCCATATACAAGCATGAATCGGATATCACATATGAACTTACAAATATATCAAACATTATTGAAGCTTACCATGCTTACCATTAGAGTACAAATATGCTTGCTCTACTTGAGCCCTCAACAAAAATGCGATTATAACACAAAACGAATGCAACGGGATGGCACCTTGCCATCCCTTGACACAACTATACTCACGTAGTGCTCGGAAGCTTTTAGGATTCCTAGATTTTGATTCCTTTGCTTTTAGGCTTAGTTAGGGATAACGGATTGATTCCCTCTAACTCTTGAGCTAGGAAGAAACACAAAGAATCATTATAATCACTATAACGATATAGTACTCATTTCAAGATTGGGCTTAGAATTTTGATTTAAAATTAAACTCTGATTATCCATGTAATTCAACAATTGATTGAGGGCTTTCACTTACCCGATCGATAGCTATGGAATGATTCCTTTGAATCAAGGAAAGCTTAGACTTAAGGGACTTAATAGGAGAGGTGTGTGCTTGAGCTTAGGTTAAAGACAACAATGGTGGTGCTTGCTTGTGGGATGGAAAAGGGTGGGTTTAGCTTTCGGAAGATGCAAATGGGGAAGAAAACTTCTTATTTTAAGGGATTAAACCCTTTTATCGATGCCCCACCTCCACATAAACCAATAGGAAGCTTTCCTATTATCAAGGGAAAGATTAAACAATTGTTTCCCATCTTTTCATGCCTTTTATCATTTTTAAGGCAATTGATAACCACCCATCATTCAATCTAATAGATTTCACGTGGAAGGGACAAGCAAGGAGGTGACTAAGCACCGTACTTTTCATTTCCTTCAATTTGGGCCTTAAAACAGGTTTTTACAGAGGGTTGTATCGATACACTATGTAGCCGTATCAATACGCCTAGGCTAAAACAGGTAAGTTCGTTATGGCAGTTAGGCCGTACCGATACAGGTATCACCGTATCGAAATGCCTAGATCAAACTGTATCGATACTGGTCTTACCGTATCGATATGTTTGACTTATTTTCAACATTTCAGCTTTGAATTTCTTACAAAGAGGTCCATTGATCAATTTAATGTCCCACAACTTTCATTGATTACAAAATTGGGTACAATGATCAAAAAATTACACATTTGGGCATATCTGATACAAAATTTCGGATCACCGGAGCCTTGTTCCGACTAGGCCGGTTTTCGGGATGTGACAGATCTTTTAAGATATCTTCAATAAGTTAATCTCTAAGATGGAACTCCACAATGTATACTTATCAACTTAAGGGGAGTGTATAATGTAGACACATAGGAGTCTTATTGTAAATTAGGGTTACTTAAAATTTAATTCTAAATTAGAGTTTTACTTTGGGTAAACTAGTGAATAGTTAGATAACCGACAAAGTCTTATTTAAAAAATATAGGTAAGTCTTATCTTAAAGATATAGAAAAAAGTCTAACTAGATTAGTCCTAGCGTAATTAAAACACCTTGTATCAGCCTATTTCTATGTGAAAAATATCAAAGAAAACAACTTTATTCTCTTTCGATATCTATATTATCTATAAAGTATAATTGACCTCGCATTTTCTTATGTATTATATTAACGACAATGTCAATCGAGTTAAACTCAATTAATTATTACAAAAGAATTATTACTTGTTCATATGTACTTGACTTTTCTCTAATTTTTTTATGAAAATTTTAAACTTTATTAAATTATGTAAAAAAACAAAATTACTTTTTTTTTTCAAAATAAAGTAAAAAAATTAATATGAAGATAAAAAAATTGACTTAAATTCAAAATAAAATCCGGTCCAACTGAAACATGTCACCGCTATTTGTTGACATATGGATAGTTTAAGACCTAAAAATTGTATAAAAAACATATTCTAGTGATGGGGTGTTGCAAAGTAAGGTCAAATTTAACACTTAGACCCGCATAATAATAAAACAATCTTTAATTTGATTAAAACACTAATATAATAATAATTTATTTTGATGGGCTGTACCGTATAAGAAGTGGCGAGGGTGAAGAACATACGTTTCAACTAATTATTTAGAGGGGGGAAAGGAAGGAAGGAAGGAAGGAAGGAAAGAAAGAAGAGAGGAAAGACTTGGCCTTGCATTTCTCATGAACTGTGGAGTCGTCTTGGGTTTCTATTGTTGGGGTTGGGAGTTCTTAACTGCCCTTCTTCTCTTCTCCCCTTCTTCTTATCCTTGATCTTCTTTTCCAATACATATACATATACATATACATATACATATACAAATACATATACATATACACATCTTTCTTTCTGTCTTAATATCATATGGCAAGTTATGATAACAAGGGTTTGTTAGAATATGTTAGGAAATCAACACCACCACCATTCTTGTTGAAGACTTACATGCTGGTGGAGGATCCGGCCACCGACGATGTCATATCGTGGAACGCCGACGGGTCGGGGTTCGTGGTGTGGCAGCCGGCCGAGTTTGCTCGTGATCTTCTCCCAACACTTTTCAAGCACAGCAACTTCTCTAGCTTTGTCCGGCAGCTTAATACTTATGTAAGTGGTTTTCACTTTTCAAAACCGATTTTCATACTTTCATCATAAAATTCTTTGACATGTTTTTTTTTTTATTTAGTCGACTTGTTTACCCAAACAGTTTTCTTTTTTCTGAATATTTTTTTGATCTCTCACAATTTGCTTGAATATACGTGCTTTCAACTTTTGACCTTAGAACAAGAGATTTTATATGCCTTGTCCTTTTCTTTATTATTATGTGAATGAGAAATGAAATTTAAGAGAAAAAGGCTAGTCGTAATTTGTAAGGTTATTGGTCAAATATGACATTGATTAAACGTTTCTAAACATGTTTTTTTATCATATTTATATTCTTTTTAAGGCTAAAACGATGTCGTTGGTGTAATTAGGAACTAATTATATTGTTTGATATGTGTATTGTATGCCCAAGGGTACGTCTTACCAAGGCTAAATGTGGCATTTACGTTCCTAAAAAACGTGTTAGGGATGACATACGTTTACTAGTCAATGCTTTTTAGTTTTAATTAAATCGTATTTGGACTTGTGTTTCACCTATTCACCATTAGTTAAGTTGATTTAAATAATTATTTTAAGAAAAAATAGTTTTTGGTCTAAAATTGAATATTAGAATTTATAGTTTACAGCCAATCGAGATTAATATCTACTTAGATAGTTAGATGAATATGTTGATCTATTAGGTATTAAAAGATTAAGGGTTGATTAGAATATAAGTAAAGAGATTAAGGCTTATTCGAATGTGGGATTTGTGTAGATGTTATTTTAGTGGTACATGCCTAAGCATCTTTGGGTTGAAGTGGCAATAATCATAAGCAAACCATGTACTTACACGTAGGGATTTCGGAAAGTAGCAACCAACCGATGGGAATTTTGCAACGAAATGTTCCGGAAGGGCGAAAGTGAGCTACTCTGCAAAATTCGAAGAAGAAAAGCATGGGTGAACAAGCAACAAAGCGGCACGGCAACTGAAGCGCCACCGGAGTGTGACGAATCGTCTGGATTCAACAGCCTATTAGACGAAAACAAGCGACTGAAGAAGGAAAACGGGGTATTGAACTGGGAGCTGAGGAGCATGAAGAGAAAATGCCAGGAACTTGTTGAGTTGCTGGCTAATTATGCGCAGTCGGAGAAAGAAAATGACGACGACGACCGTAGCCCCAAGCTGTTCGGTGTGAAGTTGGAAATCCAAGGGGAGAGGGAGAAGAAGAGAAGGAGAGCCAAGATTAGTGAAAGCGCAAGCGTTCTACTCTCTCAACCTTGCAAATAAATATATACCATCTGATATCATATTATTAAAAATGTTTTCAAAATTAATTAATGTGATTTATTTTTAATAATAAGTTGTCATATAACTAACTCATATTATATCAATAGATAAATATAAATCCATAATATATCTATATATTTCAAACAAAATTGTATTCGTTGCAATTATCATATATAATTATATGCATGTGCACATTACTACATTATTTACATCCATCTTTCGTACTTGTTTTTTCCCGTTGGAAACAATCTTCGTGTTGTTGGAAATTTTAAAGTTAATTTACGGCTTATCTTCATCGTTTCGTTTTCTTCTCTCTTATACCTCCTCTAATTTTCTTCATCCAAAATATTAAAACTATTATAATAACGTTAAATAAAAAATTATGTAAAATAAGATTAAGATTTGTCAAAAAAATATCTTGGATAACTATAAAATCGGTTAGTTTAGTCCAGACTCGTAAAAATTAAAATTCTAAAGTTAATTTACTACTTATCTTCATCGTATTTTTGTTGAATCTTACCATGAGAATTGATAAATGAGGGATAACAAGAGTTTTCTTGGTTGATATAGAGGATAGGGAATTAATGAGTAGAGAATTTATGTAAAAATTAAAATTGCTAACTTCTTCACCGAGTTTTCTTCACATATACGTGCAATAAAAAATATTTGTTTTAGTTAGCAGATTTTTTTCAAAGTGTCGGAGCCTGTAATATGTCATAAAGTCACACTTGTACAAAGACGGGCCTGGTCTAACCGGATAAGTTGTTAGGTCCCTTTAAGTAAGGTTAGAAGTTTGAATCATGACGTTACAAATGAAGAAAAAAAAAACTATGTTATGAGGGTTTTTCATATATTGGAATCTGAGAAAGGTGTTGATGATTGTTTTTTTCAAAGCGAAATAGATAAACCTGGGAGGTTTCTTAGATATGGGCCGATGTTCGAATCATAATGTTGTAAATAAAAAAAACTATGTTTGGAGGGTTTTTCACATATTGGAATCCGAGAAAAGTGTTGATGATTGTTCCTTTCAGAGCGAAATAGATAAACCCGGGAGGTTTCTTAGACATGGGCCGATGGTTTTAAGAGCTGGGCTGGACAAGTTCAACTGGTGGGCCAATAGATCCAAAAGCAAATCCAAGATCAATAAATCATCAAAAGGTCGGAAGGACAATTCAAACTTCCATGGACCCCTGCCAATCCTAATCGAAAATATTACGGCCCTTTTTCAAGAATTACAGTCCCCTTCCCAGAAAGGCTGTGGTGATGTAGGATGCCACATCATTTTCCCCACATCAAAAATTGTGGAATTTTCCTAAGGGTTTTTCACAGCGTTAAGCCTAATGTGTTTTGTCACGGATGTGAATCTTGATAGGGTATGGAGGTTGGTTTGGCCGAATCTAGCTCCACCTAATGTAGAAGCATTTCTGTGGAGAGCCTTACAAAGCAGAATCCCTACTCTCGTGGAGCTTGCAAAACGTGGTGTTCCTAATATTCAATCCATGTTCTGTGTGTTCTGTTCAAAGGCTCCAGAATCGATTACTCACCTCTTTTGCCACTGCGAGCTTGTATGGAGATTATGGCAACGGTGGGGCAGGTTATGGAATATACCTGTCAACCTCAAATCGCTCCTTTTAATGTGGGAGAACAAACCGTTAAAGTCTTCGCTTAAGCCTATTTGGAGGATAGGTTCTTTGGGATTGTTTGGACGGTGTGGTTAAGTAGAAACGACATTATTTTTAATAACAAAAGATTCTATGAGGACCAAATCTTTGAACTAGCAGTGTTAAGAATTGGAATCCGATTATGTGTGGGGTTAAATCGGGTAATAAGGGCAGACCCCCTAAAGGTTCTTGGGAGGCTCCTCCCCCGGGTGTACTCAAATTCAACGTCGATGCCTCAGTTATGGGCAGTTTTGGCCCTGGTGGTATAGGTGGTGTACTCCGAGATCACTTGGGCAACATTTTGCTAAAGTTCTCTAAGGCGATTGGTTTGACGGATCCAACTGGTGCTGAATTGGTGGCCATTTATGAAGCCTACTCTGTTTTTTCAGCTTCAAATTTGATCTCGACATGCCCCTTGATCATCGAATCTGATAGCTTGATTGCGGTTAACTGGATTAATAACCATTGTCAAACCCCTGCTGTCTTTGCTGAATTGGTATCGTGTTGCAGGGCCTTCCTTTCAAACGGGCAATGGAGAATCTCTTTTGCATTTAGGGAACATAATTGTGCAGCTCATACCCTCGCTAAGCAAGGGGTAAATATGCTAGATGATATGGTTTGGTCTGTGAGTGATGCGTGATTAGAGGCTATGGAAGGTTTAAGTTGTATGCTTCGGATTCTGTTATTGCACTTTGGAATGGAGGTGCTTTGGATCATGATTGTAATGGTCGCATGAGATGTACTTTATAATTTTTGATCAATAAATCCGAACACTCTTTTACCCTGTTTAAGTCCAGAAGAAGTTTTTAACGATGTTTTTTAACTTTCAAAAAAAAAATTTAAAATAATAATAACAGAAACGAGAAATAGTTAGAATTTTCTAGTCAGAATTGTGTTTAGACCCTCATGTACATCTATAATGTGAGTGTGAACTAATTAAAAAGAACATTGACATTTGCAATGAGTTTTCTTATTTTATGAGCGAAACATGGTAAACAATTTTAATAAATTTGGTAGTTGTTGGCTGATAAACAATTCCCATTCATTCAATTTTGTCAACTTAGGACAATTGCTAGCAGTTGAATTTCTAGGATGCCACATCATTTCCCCCATATCAAAGTAATTAATATTGTCAAACTCACACAAAATATTTAAAATAATATGAACCATTATTTACTTTTATTAATTTTTTTCAAAGTTGATTTGAAATGTCTACTTTGGCACTTTGCAGGAGTAAATTAAAAAATAATGAAGTTGTTCTTTAAAGGCTTAACGCTCTAAGAAGTCTTTAAATTTTTTAAAAAATATCAATTAAGCATTTAAATTTTTTTCGCACTCAATTAAGCATTTGAACCAAGAAATTGAATCAATTAATTTGTTGAACTAAAAAATTAAATCAATCAAGCCTTTTGACTAATTTTGAACATTAAATTTTGATAGTTTTTTCTTTAGATTTTACTAGCACATAACACACTACAGTTCTATCATATTTCATTTACATATTTTTAAATATATATATATATAAGTTTTTATAAGTTTTTTATAGAATTTTTGGAACTTTTAAAGAATTTTTTAAATAAAATATTTTTTTTGAAATTGTCAAGTAAAAACACTATGACACGACGCACTGCACCAACAAATACAAAAAAATTATTAAGATCTAATGGTCAAAATTGGTCAAAAATGACTTAATTAATTCAATTTCTTGGTTTAAAAGCTTTATTGGGTATAAAAAATTAGAGAATTGATTTTTTTTCAAAAGTTTAAGAGTTTTTTATGCCATTAAGCTTTTTTAAACTATAAAGAAACGGTATAAAAAATGTATAGCAATCTATATTTGACAAGCGGCTTAAGGTATATAGGATCTTTAGATCCTATTATGACCAAAGCACCACCCAGAATTGTAAAATGTTCTGAGTAGGACCCTAAAAGAAACTCGTCGCACCACCAAGTCGAGTTTCAAAAATATATTCTTTTTTATTCAAACTCGTCGTATCACACAGGTGACTTTTAAATATTTTCCCCAAAATTATAATCATGTTTTAATCTTAATCAGGTGATTAACCAAATACTAAACCGAACTCACCATATGAGTATGACAAGTTTGGAATGGGTTAACGGTCGTTCAACGTCTCAACCAAACGCCGTAACTTGGAAAAAATGAAACTCGTTGTGTATGCGAGTTAGGTAAAGTTTTAGGGTTATTTAACGTAAAGAGGTTGGTTTGGAATTTTGTTCGAGTTGGGTCAATAAATTATTTATATGTACATTAATGGTAGTCAAAGTTGTTAGAATAATGAGGTAAATTTTATCTCCCTACCGTAACGAGATGAAAAAGATAATTGAGGATGATTTGTACCGAACAACGTTTCACATAAATAAAGGAGGGTAAACTGCAGTGTTGCACATACTTAGAACATAAGACGAAAAAACCCTGTATAAAACATGAAACTACAATGAATTGAGCAGTGGAAGGTTAATCAGATTCTTGCTTGGTATCATCGTAGTCAGTTGAGACGTCTGAAGTTAAGTTAAGTTCTTCGATCAGATGTTGTTTTTCTTGTCTACGCATGTACATAAAAAGCTATAACGCATCAGCATTTGCATCAACATCTTGTGAAGATAGAGCTTATTAATTGGTCGATGCGAGTGCGGACGAACTAGCTTCTCTGGGTGCAGACGAACTACCTTCGTCGGCATCGACCTCGTAGAACTTAACATTTAAGTGCATGTGTTTAGCTCTTGCAGAATTGAGTTGGTCATACATTTTGCGTTCTTCGCTTTCATTGGTAACCCTCATATTGTAGTGCGGTTCAACTGTCGTCGGTGTTGGGATTTTACATTCCATGTAAGAAATTTACTTGTCCGTACGATTACTAACCTCGATTGATATCAACTGCAACAAATTGTAGAGTGACATATTGTTGGTGATTGTTGAGTCGAAATAGGTTCCAAGAAAATAAAATGTTGCGAAAAACTTAGCCACGAGGGGAGCAAAGTGTTGGATGTATTGGTAAAATAGACACAATTGGAGCGTGGAAAATGACGCGAAACTCGCCAAGTATTAGAGGCGAGTTTCAAAATAGATCATATTTATTTTTATTGCAGAAGAATTAGCACAACACGAATTAAATAGTAAATACAACCGAATAAAAAACATAAACTCTAAATAAAGAAACAATAAAATTTAAAAATATTAAACAGAATGTATTTATTGCAATTATTTCAATGTCGTTGCGATTTGATGTTAGATTTTTTCGGTTGCCCGTATTTGTAAATACACAACTATGTCATGCTTTGTAAACCCATAAATTCCAAATGAATCAAGACCATGTATTCGAACAAAATTCCAAACTAACCTATTTACGTTAAATAATCCTAAAACTTTAACTAACTTGCTGTACATACAAGGCGAGTTTCATTTTTTCCAAGTTATGGCGTTTGGTTGAGACGTTGGACGACCATTAACCCATTCCAAACTCGCCATACCTATATGTCGAGTTCAGTTTAGTATTTGATTAATCACCTGATTAAGAATAAAACATGATTATAATTTTTAGAAAAAAATTGGAACTCCTCTGCGTGATACGGCGAGTTTGAATAAAGAAGAATATATTTTTAAAACTCGCCTTGGTGGTGCGGCAAGTTTACTGTAAGGGTCCTACTCAGGGCATTTTATGATTTTTGGGGGTGCTTTGATCATAATAAGATCTAAATATCTTATATATATGTCCTTAACCCTTTGACAAGCAAAAGGATAATTTTGAAAATTTAATTTCAAGCGAAGTATTTAGAATTAGTAGAAATGTTCAGCATTTTTTAAGTAGTAAAATTAGAAATTTCAAAGTTGCGCCGTCTGAGTTGAAAAAGTTGGCTTGATTAGGAGCTCAGGTCCATACTGTGATTCCAAACCATATGCTTTGCTTCTGTTTTCCAAACTCAGCTTGAGTACCTATAAATTGGGTAAACTATCGAGATAATCACTTTCGTTTAGTAAGTGTTAATTTTTATTCACTAATTTCAAAAAATTAATGTTGTAGATACTTATGTTTTTATTTTTAAATATTTGGTCATTCGATTGTTAATTATTGTTAAATAACTGACGTTGTGCTGACTTGATACAATTAAAACAAAGGGTAAATTACCTAAATAGTTACTAAACTATTTATAGCTTATGCCACTCAACAAGGGCCATTGCAGCATCCATGTATTTATCCCTTCCAAACCCACTAATCATGGTTTAATGTACTTGAAGGGGCACTTCATCCATATCTGTAAGAACCTTTTCTATGTACAAATTGACAGAAAATTATCAACATATCTGCAAGGCTAAGACATTTGAAAGATGAAAGCTTTGGTAAATATAAGTTAGTTGTGTTCTTTTCTTGTGGTCTCTTCAAAACCATTCAATTGCAAGGAGATATGGAAAGGTGCCAAGTCAGCATGTCGTTAGTTGTCTAACGACAATTAACACTCGAGTGACCAAATGTTTAAAAAACAAAAATGTAAGTGACCATAACGATAGTTTTTTTTAAATTATTGAGTAAAAGTGAGCACTTACTAAGCGAAAGTGACTATTTTGGTAGTTTACCGCTATAAATTTTAGGGATGACAACAGAGTTGGGCTGATTTTTGGTCATCCCGACCCGACTTAAAATTTAGAAATTCCCAACTCGATTCCACTATACCCCCAATTTAATATATTTTAACATGATTATATTGATCTAACATAATCCGACCTCGATCCGGCTTTGAAATTTAACAACCCCCACTAAAATCGATCTTTCTCGAAAAATTAATAAAAATATTAAGCATATAAAAATATAGATCATGTTTGACAATTAGCGAATATTTTATAACATTAGTTGATTTAACTAGCAGATAGCATTAGTTGATTGTATAAAAGTGTTTGATAAAATTAACTAATAGTTGATAGTTGTTTAATTATTTGAACAAGCAAAATGACGTACAAGAATATAATTATATTCAGTACATGTTTAAATAATATATTAGTTATTAATATTTTGTATTTATTAATATAAATTAGTTTATGAAAATTAATTTTTTAATATCATTACTAAGCATATAAGAAGGATGTATACATTAATTTCTTAGTTGTAAATTTGTCCTTTTAATGTAATTTTAATAATAATTAAATTTAAATGTATACGTTAATTTCTTATTTATGAAATTATATTTTAAATATAATTTTATTAATTATTAAATTTAGATGTATATATTAATTTTTTATTTATGAAATTATCTTTTTAAATTTAGATGTATATGTTGTTCAGAGAATTTTTTTAATAATCAAAGACAAAAGAGTCTTTACAACCCTTTTATTTAAACCTCTACCTCACAAAAATCCTAAAAAGAGTTTTTTCAAAGTGAGAGGTTTCACCCCAATTCGCCATTACAATCTTCTATTTATCAAACATCTAAATTAGCAAGAAAGATACACTACACCAAGCTTGGTATATATCGGTGCTTTTTTATTAAATGCCGCTAAATTTTTACATATTATGGCGTTTACGAGAAAACGCCACAAAACAACAAACCTCGTGGCGTTTTGAGAACAAACGCCGCTATAGAATGATCTATGACGGCGTTTTTGAAGTAAACGCCGCAAAAAGTTTCATTTTTTGGTGGCGTTGTATAAGAAACGCCGCAATATAATTTACATTAGTGGCGTTTGTGTTGAAAACGCCAAAAAGATTTTGGGGTGATAAAAGAATGTTTTGTTCATATCTTTGATGTGGTTATTTCTTGGGTGATGCTGCTGTTTGAACCACTATAAAGGAAGCAGTGTAGAATCTTGACGAGCTGAAGGATTTTGGGGAAGGTAAATTGTTTGGAACCCCAGCTACACTGTGTGCATCTTTCAATTCAGAATTCAGTTCTGGAATATTAGAGAATCAGAAGGAGTTTTGCTGCTGTAGATTACTCAGTTTGTTCATTATGTGCGGTTGAGTTACTTGCATTGTTTGGTTTCTGGTTGGCAATTTGATCTGAAAATTTCTTTTCCTTTTAATTAGGCAATTTGCATGCTACAACGTGTTCTTTTATTTGTAAAAGTGTGAATTTGATCATTGCCCTTGATGTTTCTGGTTGGCACAGTCCTGCATTTTGCTTCCCTTCGCCTTTAATTTGTAGAATTATCAGTTGGAGTCATGGAATTTCATGTCTGCTTGGGTTTCAGAAATAATTATCTCAATGAGTATCCAGTTTTCTTCATTTGGTTGTGGTGTTTTCAAGTTTGAACTTTCATCTCTTAATTTCGAGGCCTAGACTTATACATCAACATTTTGCACGACTAATTATGCTATTTTAGCTGTCTTTCTTGTTTTTGCAATGGTGACTGGTGAGAGCATTTTGCAGAGTTAGAAATTTCGATTGAGCTTGATCTTAGAGTTAAGAGTTATCTTTTTGTTGAACTGCTTGAGTATTGAATTTCTTAATATGCCATTGAACATACCTAATGTGAACTGAAAGTTTATGTTATACTCAATTATGTGAATTTTATCTTGGAGACTTGTACCGTGAATCGGATAAACGACAGCTTACTGACGAAAATATGATATTAATTTGGTTCATGTTACCCTGAATTCTATGTATAAATTGAATCTGGTTGTTTATTGGAATGATATTAACTTGGTATCATTGTTAAAGACTTCTGTGATATTGCCATCTTATTAGGTTATGAAAGCTGTTCTAATATGTCATCTTATTACAATTATGATTGATTTCCGGTTTGAATAACAAAAGTACATGATTTTGCTTCTGTTATTGAATGGGAAAAAGAAAAGAACTTGTCATTGTTAAAGACTTCTGTGATCTTGCCATAATCATTTGCGTTTTTAATCTAAGTTGCTTTGGCCAACATAATTGCAAGTCAGTGGCTATTGTTCCTTTGCAGTCGGAACTAAATAAACCAGACCATTGCTGATTTGGATAGAGAAGTTGTTTGGGGGTGCCAAACAACAGATCTCTTTCATTCTCTTGGTTTGTACGCTGTGGAGAAGCAAGGAACTATTACTTTTTTATTTTCTATGCTTTTTATAATTTCATAGCATATCTGTTTAATTGTGATTGTTTTTTTAACTCTTATGTTTTGATACTTGATCTGGTTAATTGTGATTGTTTCTTGAACAGAGAATTTGGCTTTCGGTCTCCAATTCTGACTAAAGCAATCGGGGATCCAACATATCAAAGTGGAACACAGAAATTGAGGTTCGGCTTATCCTTAGTTTGATTCTTTTAAAACTGAACTTATGAAATATTAACTGTCTGGAGAAAGAGATATCTTGAAAGTGGGATAAGGCATCTAGATTTTAATTGTAAGATTTTTCATCAGCTTTGTTGAACTTTGTATCTGAGTGAACCTTATATTATGCTGTAGTAACAACGTATCAAAGTAGTAACTTTGTTAGTGTAATTAACTTTGTTTATCAGATGAATCAATTTTATGAGTCGACCCATATTTTAAGTCCAACCTAAAGCTATATGGAGCACTTGTATTCCTCAATAATAGTATTGTTGTCCTTAGTTGCTAAAAATTTTGTTTGTTTATTGTAGATATTATGTCTAGGAGAAAATTAAGTGATTTGCAAATTGTTCGAGTTCCTCGAGCAGAGGAAGAAACAAATAGTGAGGAATTGACTAGTGTTAGATCTTCGAAAGTTTCGGATATAGTTGAAGAAAAAGTAGAAACGCCACTATAACGCTATAACCGGCCGCAGAATCCGCTATCTTAGTTGATTTCTTAGGTTCATGCTTTTGTTTATTTTAGTGAACAATATTAAACTACATTACATTTCAATTTAATTTTTATAGACTTTGATTTTTTTGTTAAATATTTTAACTTAATTCATACATAATTAAATTTCAAGTTTGTTGTTATTTGATAATGCTACAAGTTTAATTTGGGTACTACAGAGTAGAAAATCAAACGCAACTAAAAGTCACGTTTTTCGCGGCGTTTATCAACAAAAACCCACTATAGCACCACAACTTTTAGCGGTGTTTGAAAAATCAAACGCCGCTATATATCTCGACCTTTTGCGACGTTTTTTTTTTCTCAAACGTCGCTAACAGTTTTTTTCTCAAGCGCCGAAAGAGTTTTTAGCGCGCTTAAAAACACCACTAAAGAATTAAAAAACGCCGCTAAAAATCTATTTTGTTGTAGTGATATGAATAAACTTACCACACATTTTTGAACCAAGGATTGCTTTAAGTGAGCTTGAACAATATATCACAAATGTATAACATGTAAATGATGAGTGGCAACAAGTCAATCCCGAGACTTGAATTACACTCACTGAAACTTCTAATGTCAAGATTGATCACCGACCATTACTCCTTGATTGATGGGTTTAGCATTCTGAGATGAAGATTCCTCAATGATATGTTGATCTAAACAAAATTTTGCAAAGGAATTTATCAATTAGATATCAAAGGCACATGAAATTCATGTCTATAAAGACATAGTGATCTTAACTCCTAGCTCTAAAATTCATAAATAGATTAATAAAGATCTTAAAATCAACATAAATTCAATGGAAGATTTCCAAATGTTCAAACCCCTAATTTTTAGTGTTCATAACATATCAACACACTTGTTCAAATCTTAATAAAAATGGTACCCAAAGGATAGAGCTTACCAAAAATGAGTTTAATTCGAGAGGATGATGGTTGAATATCGAGGAATTTAAATTTTTTATGTCTACGTTTCATATAAGCTCTCATCAATGGAGTTTTCTTGCAATATTGAAGAAAACAATTTCCTTTTTCTCTTTCCTTCCCATGCTGGCTGAATGGTCTAGCCAATCTTTGGCTAATTTTCCATTTTTTAATTCAAAATAACGCATGGGTTATTAAGGTTTAGCCACCTACATGAAAGACTAATCCCTTTAGAGAAAAAGGAATAATGTCAAGCTTAATCATTGAACTCTACACCTCTTGCATTATGGTCACAAACCGTACTTATTACATTTAAGTCCTTAATCCTTAGTATCTTAAAATTGAACTTAATATTCAATGGATTAATCTAACTAAATGGTATGATAACTATATTTAACCATCGAAATATGAATTCTAATTACCGGAAATATCGGTAACTACTAAATCGGTTTTAGGGGAGTTAAAAAATAATATATTATTAATAAAAGTATTATTTCAAAATATATTCATTATTAATAATATTATTTAGGCTAAAGGAATATTTTTGCCCTCGAGTTCGACCCAAATAAGCAGTTTAGTCCCTTGTTGGAAAACACAGTCAGTTGATCTTCTAGTTCGTGAATTGCATTAGTTTGACCCCTTGACCAACGCTGATTGACGAAAATTGTCAACTTCTGCATTAACTCTTTCCAAGTCAATCGTTTGATCAAGCTGGTGTGCCATGTTACGCGTGACAAGAAATAAATTCTAACATGACATACAGGCTGACGTGGAAAAAAATTAAAAAATAAATTGAATTTAATTGAATTTATAATTTATTTAAAATATATTTATATATAGAAAATGATTTATATATTTGTAAGAGAAAATATAGCGGGTAATGCTGCAGAGAGAGAGTTAAATTAGTCTTTTAATTAGAATAAAATTGGAATTAATTTGTTGTTTAATTCTTGATTCTTATTACCTAATTAACGAGTGACTTAAATTCAACTGTTTTCGAATTCAGTATTTAAGATTGATTCAATTTGTTGTATTTAGCCTCTGTGTACAACCTACTTTTCGAAGTTTTATTTTATTCTTTTTGTTGAGAAGAGCAATTTCACCTTTGTCCACTCTGATCTTTGGGTGTACGATCATCGAAGCTACCGTGTTAAACTTGGGGGACGACCACCTGCTACAACGATTACACACATCGAGGCGAAATTGTTTATAAGGCAGTGGTTTATACCACGGCATGGTTTCTGTTTCTACTCTTTATTTGATTTATATTATCTTGTCAGTGCTAACAATTTGATTTTGCAATAATCTTACAAACATCCACAACATCCGATGTCATGGACCGTCCACCCATAAGTGAGTTGGCGGATGAAGTTGACAAAAAAATAAAAATAAAATAATTTATTTTTTAGGATTATTTTATTTTATGGCACGCCAACATTTTTCCATGGCATGCCAAATGGGTCAAAAGGTTAATTTGAAAGGAATTAACACAGAAATTGACGATTTTTGTAGGTCAACATTGGTTAAAGGGTCAATTTGATGCAATTCGTGAACTGAAAACCTAATTGATTACCTTTTTTGACGAATGACTAAATTGTCGAACTCAAAGACAAGATTACTCGTTTAGCCTATTACTTAATATTTAAAATATATTTAATAATCTTTAAAAAAATATTAGTTACTCGTAAAAGTATAAATAAGAATATAATATTATATATTAGCAATAAATATTATTAAACATATCAGTATTTTATTGTATATTATTAAAACAAGAATATAATATTATATATTATTATAGTAATAGTTTATGGGTAATTATACCATGCACTGGCGGTGAAAACATTTTGTTTCCACTAGCGCCCTAAATTTAAGGGTTAAGGATTCAGTTTCATATTTTAGGGGTTTAGATTTATGTGCTTAGAATTTAAGGACTGTGGTTTGAATTTAGAGTTTATGGTTAGAATTTAGGGGTTATAGGTAAAAACCTAAATCTCTAATATATTACCTTAAAACATAAACCCTAACCTTTAAACCTAACCCTAAACCCTAAATTCTGACCACAAACCCTAAATTCTAAACCCCTAAATTAAAAACCCTAAATTAGATCTCTAGCCCCTAAAATTAAAGCACTTGTGGAAACAAAATGTTCTCACCGCCAGTGCATCATATATTTTCCCATAGTTTATTAACTACAATTGAAAATGTTTATATATGTTGTCAATTTTAAACCCAATTTTTTTCCTTTGATTTTCACCTAAATAATAATCTTTAATAAAAAATATTGTCAACTCTTACCAAGAATTGCACTTGGTTTAGTTGATAGTATTTAGATTATGGATGTGTAACAATATTTGATCCGCCGTTAATTTGTTGATTCCATCTGTTACCTCTCCAAAAGTACTATTTTTAATGCCAATTTTACAGTGTTTTTGCTTGTTTTTAGGTACATTTAGTTGCATTAGGTCATGCATTTGCATAAGGAGTTTAGTATTCTGTCTATGCCAGTGTGAATGGTTGTTTTATGGCTATTTTGCAAGTTTGGTATAGGATTAGGCACAAGAAAGCAAAACAATTAGGATTGCCAAGGAGAATGCCAAGCGTTGTTGGCACAAAAGGACCAGACAGTGTCAAGCACCTATTGGCAGAGAAGTGAACTTGAAGCCATGCCAAGAAGCTGTTGAACCCAAAAAATAGGAAAAGATTAGGCTCCTAAAAGATCGCAAATGGATTAACCTCTGAGAAAATAGTGGATAAGGTGGTGCCAAGATATGTTGGCAATGTCATTGCGAGCTTGGTTACCAGGACAACGTCGGCAATATGACGTCAGCCCTAGCTTAATAAGCTATCATACAGATCGGATAAGACTTTATATTTTATCTCTTGAGCATTTGAATTTCGAAATTGAAGAGCTATCCTATCCCAACAAAGTCGAATAATGTGGTGCCAAGGCTGGTTGGCAGAATCATGCCAAGCTTGGATGCCAAGGTAGCGTTGGCAATATGACATCAGCCCTAACCTAATCAGCTTTCATTCAAATTCAGATAAGATCTCATCTCTTATCCCTTCATCCTAGCCTTCATTGCACGCCTATTTAAAGACTGATGGAGAAGATCAAAGTGCGTGAAATCGTGAGGGTAAACCCCTCGAGTGAGGATTGATTGGAGTGAGGAGTTGGAGTGCGGCGAGTGACGATCGGCTGCACCAAGGAAGGGTGGTTCGACCAGCTTGGCCAAGAGCCTGGATCTTGAAGGGCTGCATCGAGAGATCCTTTCTCGCCCATTCTCTTGATTTAAGTTGTTTTAATTTCTTTTTAATGATGATGAATTTGGAAAACATTTGTGTTTTTTTGGTTAAATCCCTCAGCATGAACTAATTTAATAGTTGGTGGAGGATGTTTGCGTTGAACACTATTTTATGGTTTAGTTTTTAATAATAAATCTGTTTCGGCAAAGTTTTCCTATTTGGCATACTTGAATTTTTCCTAAATACTCTACCAAGCGAGAGCTGACACTGTTGGCTTCTTGCTCCTCAATATCTTAACAGACTTAGGGAGGCAACGATTGAGTTTTTGAATACTAAGGAGAGAAGCTTCGAGAGAAGTCGTTCAAGTATATGAACTTACTTTGGGAGTGATATCTACCCCTTAGGAGTATAGATTGGTTCTTAATCAAATCGATTTATTTAAAAACAAGCACTATAGAGATATAGGGGGTTTTATATGATCGACTTAAGGCAATGACCATCGAGAGAGGCTTTGCTAATTTTGAATCTGTTCGGCAAACAATGCCAAGACAAGTTGACATAAAAGGCTGGCACATCATGAAAAGCGTAGAAACCAGGCATTCCTTACCAACGTTCATCACTCATTAAAAGACCTTCCTTGCAACGTTTTACTTTATTTTTATTTTCTTTTTAGTAATTCCAAAACAATCTTCAGGACAAACATCTTTTCTTTCAAGGCAAGTAACAATCAAACAATCGAATTCCAAGTCAATCTCTATGGGATCGATACTCAGCTTAACTACTGTATTACTTCCAGACCGTGTATACCTGCACGCAAAAGACTTTTGGCACTATTTTACTAATACATACATTTTGCCCCTTTTGCCAGCATTCATAACATACTTCACCTAGAGAGTTTACAAGTTTTTGGCGTTGTTGCTGGGGATTGCAACGGAATTGATTGTTTTTATTCTTACTTGTCTTTGTTTTAGTTTATGATTATTTTCCTTTTATTATTTATTTTACTAACATTATTTTTAGTTTCATTTATTTAAGGTACTTCTAGGAAAATGGAGGATCGGAGAATGAGCCTTAGAGACCATATTGGAGCTTACAACCGATGTCATAACCAACAAAATTTTCCATGGTATGATCAAGGAGTTGACATTTTGCTTACGATAATGAAATTAATGCTGCAACACATATGCCATGGCAAAACAGTCCTCAACATTAGCTGAGTTACTTGTACGATGCTCAAATAGACTTCTATGATGATTACAACTTTGCTTAGACAACGCATTTATCTTGGAAAAAGAACTTGAACAACGAGTCCCAAGAAGTTAAAGCATTAGACCCATTCTGCACCATTTGTGGAGAGAACCACCACGTGGATGAACGCTCTTGCCACCCTTGGGTTGGTAAATTTTATGCCAACATTCTATCAGAATGCCATGCCACAGAAAGCTCAAAACAATTACAAGCAAGGGCAGAGATTCAACCAAGGGGGTCCTCCCAATGATTACATGGAAAAGAAATGTCATAATCTAGAGTTTGGCAGCAACAGTAAGAAACTTGGAAATTCAAATTGGACAACTTGCCAATGCACTAAACAATCAACCCCAATGAGCCTTGCCAAGTGACACTGAGGATGCTCGGCACAAAGACAATGAGCAATGAAAAGCTGTAAATCTAAGGAGTAGTAAGCAATACGAGGCAGAAATGGCTGCCAAGCAATCAAATCATTGCCAAGTTGAAAAGCCAGTGCCAGCAGATAACCCTAGGGAAGCAGAGAAAGGGGAAACAAAATAGATGATGCCAGTATCGATGCCAAAAATGATGCCAGAACTGATGCCAAACAACATATCGATGCCAAAAAGGTTGATGATGCCAACACCACCTTCACAAAACCAGTGGAGCCATCATTTGCCAACCCTACGTCGGTAAGACGAGCAGGTATTATTGTTGACAATTTCAAAATTCTTAAATGTACAGATGAAACTGTATGCCATGCAGTTGAGCCAATAGAATCTATTTTGGATGAGAACCTGACATTGAATTGCCATGGAATGAAAGCGGATGCTATAAAACAAAAGTGTGATGGCAAAACAATTGAGCAACAGAGAAGATTGATTTTGGTCAGGACTGATGCCATGAAGCGAGGTGTGCTCAAATGGCTTGTTGCTGGAAGGAAAATTGGATGCCAAATGACTGAGAGTGACGAGCTGAAGCAGTAATATTTTGCTGCAACAAAATGCCAAAGATATTGCGGTTCAAAATTGAAGATTTCATGAAGATTCCAGAACATGATAAGGATAACTATGCCTCCACAACAAAGAGATTCTTCAGTTTTTCTAAGGTGGCTTTTCAAAGCCGCCTTGGCAAAATGTTCTCTTTCATTGTGCCATTAAGAATTTGGCATACTCAAAGGTAAGAAATTATTCGGCTTTCTATGTTGGTTATTCAAACAAAGGATTGACACAGCCTACCACCTACCAACCAAGGGCCAAAGATTGAAGCACTATTTGGAAGGAACTCAGAACAATGCCAAGGAGGTTATCCTCCTGATAGAGGTAACATAACATCGCCAGCAGGTTTGAATCTTTGTAAATATTAGGTTAGTTTTTTTTCTTTGTTTTTAGATTTCAAGATTTTTAGTAGTTTCTATTTTTTTAATTTTTTCATTACTATTCCTTTGATGTGTTGAAAGATTTCCAAAATACCATATCAGATACACGAATTCAACAAGTGTCCTCCCGACACTTCAAGCCATCATAACCGGAATAACGGTACAATCACAACCATGGGGACAACAACCCCTCGGGGAAAACAACCCTAACCATCGGTTAGATGCTTAACCCACTAAAAAGAGACATGACCACGAACTCCTCGATCGTTAGGGTACTTGGATGAAGACGGGACCACAACCTCTTCGACATCCAAAGCGACTTATCCTATAACTGGCTAACTATATCCGATAACATTTTTAAACCATATCACTTGCCAATATAATTCATTTAATCACATACCTTATTGTTTCCAAAAGCATCAACATTAAACCATTTTCCAAAGCATCAAACTATGCTTTAAACACAAGTATAAATCATATACTTACAAGGATCACTTACCATGTGCATCCTTCATCATTTTATGATTAAAATCAGTATCTCGCATACTTTAAACATGCTTAAACAGTAGGTATCATGTAATCAAAACCAAGTAAATAAAAACCATTTCATAATAGCACGACCGAGAGAGAAAACCACTTTATACTTACTTCCGAATTTAGACAAGTGTTTCAAGCTCAAATCTAAGTTCCCAAACCACCTTTGAAACATTTCAAAGCTGAAATCCACGTTTTCACTCACCGACGCGCAAAACCTTGATTTGCCAACACGAAAATCAAGCGTCCAAAGCTTCACCGGTAGCTTCCAAAACATTCTCCCTTGTTTAAACAACATTACAATAGAGGAAAACTGCATCATAATGCATTCAAAACTCTAGCAAGCAATTCCTCAACATTGCCTTGCTAAAAAAACATCAAACGCCTAACCGAAACAACCGAAAACAACATCAGTTGATCTCCAAACTTAACCTAGGCAAAACATAACACTTCCAATCATCAATTAGCATCAATTGATATCTAAAAACCATCTCATAAGATCCTTATACATCCAACAACCATTAAACATTCACAACACCTCAAAAACACAAAACCAACAACCCAAACAATTAAAGATTCACCTAGTTTCGGGATTCCAATGTCAAAACATTTATCTCTACATTATTAAACATCAAAAACATGTTTGAAATCAATCAATAACCCAACAAAATAGATCCAACCGACAAATCACATAAATTCATCAATTAAACCATGATTTAATCACATTCTTCAATTAAATCATAAAACCTTATTATAAAACATAATTAAAGAGTCAAGAACTTGAGAATTTCAATAAAAAACCCTTGATTAAAGGAGAAGAACAAAAATTACCTCTAATCTCTTGCTTTTCCCTTAATCGGCAAGATTTTGGTTGAAATCTTCAAGAAAACAATTGAAGCTAATTGAGGAAATCTAAGGAAATCATTTGGAAATCAAAATGGAATGAAAAGGAATTAATCTCTGGAAATTTTAGAAGAGGAGTGGTAGTTTAGCTTATGAGAAAGTAGAGAGAAAAAGTAGAGAGTAAAAAGAAGTTACGTAAGAAAATATTTTAGCCAAATAACCACTTTAGTTAAAACTCCTATTCATCCTTAATTACTTTTTAATTAAAACATTTATAAAATGGCAAAATTAAGGGAAATAGTTGATTAAAACAAATTAAGCTCCTTAAAGATTCAAATTTTTGACTCTTTACAAAACAGTCACCAAAACAGTTTTAAAAAATTATGTTTCAGTCACTAGTCTAAAATGTCGCATTTCCAACCCTTATTTTTTAAAAAAAATTGACTTTACCAAAAATCACTATATAATAAATAAAGATTTTTAAACCATTTTTCTATATTTTTATCTCACATAAAAATATCTGATCCCAAAACTGACTCGAATCTCTAACTCAGTCCACTGAACCGTCTAATCTAGCCCAAAACCTCTAAGCCTAAAACCGAGATGTTACAATCTCATCATTTCATTTCTACTTTATCTTTTCATTAAACCAAGGTTCATTCTTCCCCGTAATTGCCTTCAACATCTTTCTGAAGGTTGAAATACTTGGGGGTATTGTATAGACATTGTCTTTTTCAACTCTTGGGCAGTGTATTTAGGCTTTTTACTCTTCTAAAGTGGGTGTCATATCTACTTCTCCAAACGTGAAGCAATTATAGGTTGGGTTCTAGTATTGAGTCATGGCTCTAACAAGCTCTTGATCTACTGAGACGTCCAATAACATTACTATATATCTGAATTCCCTCTGAAACTCTACCTTCATAGGCTCATACCACTTTTACCATATTGCCTTGAGTTCTGGAAAACAACTACTTTGGCCCAAGTTAATTCTAGTGATGTCCTTTGTTCATGTCACATGGTCTCCTCAAATACTATCACCCTTCCTATACTGCATGTCCTTTGACCACGTCCATACTGTTGTATTATCATCTCCCTGTCTATCAGACCCTTTAGCCATATGAGACACTTCCTACTCAATTAGATTTCAAATCAATACCCCATATGGATGCAATATGATGCATACAGGAAAAGCAAAACAACAACAAAAAACAAAACACGAAAAAAAGTGTCAGTATCCATGAAATAATATTTGAGACAAAAAAGCTTAAATTTAATACACACAACAAAACATGTTATATCAAGCAGAGAAAATAACCATAGAAGCATATTTAAATCGACAACACCCTATCCTAGGTCCTTGTCTAGCTCTAGCGGGGTAGGTTTCTAGATTTCAACATGTGGTTTTTGTTCTAGACTTTGGCTACCCGAACTATCGTTAATGTCTACTACGACAGCAAGACATTGATTCGGGAGTATACGACCCCTTAAAGCGGAGGCATAACCTCACGATGTATAAGGTTAGTATACAAGAAGAAAGACAAAAAATTAGTCACAGAGCTGGATAACTCAACGTATGGGAGAAAGCTCGGGTAGAAGACTTATGCATGAATGACATTTTATATCACACAAGAAAAAGCTACCACCATTCTTTCTAAATATCCATCCAATAGTTATTGAAAAAATTAAATTCAAATTACCATTCCCTAATGCCAAAATGCCATGTAAAATTAATTAGGCCTGACTCTCAATTTTATCCCAGTGGAGTCGTCAAGCTGTTGTTACCATTTTTTAACCATGTGTGAAAATAACTCGACGATTATTCCTTGAAATTAGGCTTTTCCCTTTATTTATTTAATCTTGAAAAATTAAAATTTTCATATTAAATTGGAATTTTCACTTATTTAATCCTGAAAAGCATTTTGGAGTCGCCATAGGTCACTTCGAGGTAGATCGGACACCATAAAAACAACCAAAGATTCATTTTTATAAAAAAATGGGTTCGGGAGTTAGTTATGCGAGGGAAAGGATTAACACCCCACAAATGCCCTTTTTCGGTATCTTTTAATTTTACGTGACATTTTGAGAATGATAATTTGAATTTAATTTAACCATAATTATTAACTGGATTTAAATTTCAAATGGAGATATCCTTTTATAAGAAAATACATTTTTAAAGCAAATATGAGGTTAAAATCCCCCAGTTACGAAGCACCCCCATTCATATTCATAAAAATTTATTTTCAACATAAAAGGTTTTAAATGCATGATTTATATTTGTCTTATTCATTTTAAGTTCAAACTTAAGGAGGCTCTAATTAATTAAATTGTTTAGATTATGAACATTATTAAATTTAAGGCTTCCATGAGATAGTACAAATTGCTTGAATACCATCCATATTAAAATCTTAAACTTAAATAATATCCATAATTTAATTCATCATTCTAGTTAATTAAAGTGCTAACCTAATTAAACCTCTATTTTAATTAACTAGGTGATTTATTTAATTCTAGGTTGTAATGTATATAAAATGTACCTCTTTAAAGTCAATTTTGTGATAACATCCTATTACAAGCAAGTGGAATATCATCCAAGTTTGAGCCCCAAAGTTTCCATGTAATATACATTAGTTTGCTACAATGCCTTTTCTATTTAATTAATTAAATCCTAATTGATAACCTAAAAGACTAAAGGCTCTATTAATTAATTAGTACTGTGTGATTAGGTTATCTAGCATGCAATACTACATGCTTAATTTAAAACATGCATTCAATCATATAAATTAAGCAATTAAAATTAAATTAATAATGTAATTTAGGACTAAATTGAAAAGAAAATAGAATTGCAAAACTAAATTACAAAGGAATGGTGTCCAAATTGAAATGTTATTAAAACATGTGGC
Organism: Hibiscus mutabilis; assembly: GCA_019671005.1. Taxonomy (NCBI): domain Eukaryota; kingdom Viridiplantae; phylum Streptophyta; class Magnoliopsida; order Malvales; family Malvaceae; genus Hibiscus; species Hibiscus mutabilis. The sequence continues at coordinate 44,924 of JAGYYJ010002758.1, forward strand.
CGAATTACAAAAAATGACGCAAGCCTGATGGGAATTCACGGGGGGGAATTCGGGGATTTGTAGGCCTACAGGCGCGTGAGCAATGCCTATATAAAGGCCAAATCTGATAACCATTTCCTTTTTTTTCGTTTTTTAGAATTCCACTCTCTCTCTCTATAATTCAACTCTCTCTGAAATTCTCTCTCTCCTCTAAACACCTAAAACTCAAAAATCTATCCTTATTTCGATCTAAACCACTTATTCATCATCAAGTTTATCACCTTTCTTTATTCTTTTCCAACTTTTATCCATAAAAACACCTAAACACACTTATTTTTCTCTTTTTCCCATATCAAACATCCAAATTTTCTAAAAAAAATAAACTATGTTCTTCAACCTTTCCTCCTTCAATCTAATGTTGTCGCCACTGATCAACTTCGACCCTTTCGCCGGCCGCTAGAGAGGATGTCGGCCGCCATCAGTCATCGTCTCTAGTCATCCTCCTCTTCACCTCGACTACCTCTGCAACTTTCGACCACCGTGCCGAAAACTTAAAATCCTCCAAAAATTTTACTTTTTCACCCTAAACCTAGACCTAGAGCCCGATTCGTTAGAATCACCCAAAATTTTTACTTTTTCAACCTAAACCTAGACCTAGAGCACAATTGTACTTGTTGGACTTGTTTTATCCGAGTTTTGGGCGAAAAATGGCATATTAAAGTGGATTTTATGTATTTAGGGCCTTTTTCATGTAATATGGACATTTAAGCATTATAATGAGGATTTTTTACATTTATAATTTATTTGAGACTATTTTTATATTATTATACTATTTATTTATTTATTTATTTATTATTATTATTATTAAGAGATAATATATATATAGATCCGGATGGAATTTAGGTATTACAATATAATATTATTTCATCTATTTTATTATATATGTTGTGGTTATTTTTATTATTATCATTTTTATTAGCATATTTTTATTATTGTGGTGCTGAGAGTTGAGACTCTTGTAGTAGGTTTACTTTGAACATTTACTATTTATTTTATTCTTTTGTAATATACTTATTTGAACCATTTGAGTGTTGAACTTATGAATTGAGATGTTTATCATGTGTGTGAATATATGTACATATATATGAATATATTAGAGGTTTAGAAGATGCTAAATAATATAATAAGATGTAAAATTTAAATCTTAATTTATTTTTCAAATCAAATCATTTTCAGATACGGATATTAGGATATCAAATCCAAAAATTCGAATATCCCAATTTTTCGGATGGATCCGGTATTCAAAAATAAATACCCCTAATTTAAATAGTTTAGTGGTGAGATTGATAAAATTAATAGATATGTGGTCAAAATAGAATGTACCCCATAAGTAGGTGGTCATTTTTTGTAGTTTAACCAAAATAAAATGCTATCAATTTGGTATAATAACGATTTTAGTTCCAAAAGTTTATATGTTTAATCAATTTGGTCACATTTCCTATTGCTAGTAGACATATTAACGGAATAAACTCGTTATGATCATATCATCACTAGCTAGTAGACATTCAATTTACTAATAAATTTTTTTAATTATAAATGATTAAATTATATTGAATTATTTCGTTATTAATGTTTTTTTTAATTTTACTGATACTATAACATATTTGTAACAAAAGATTTAATTGAAAAAATTGTAATTAAAAAAACAATTGAGTAACGTGAATTAGTTTTAACTTTAAAAAGGGAAAGAAAATTCAGGGCGGATTTACAAGGAACTTGGGTCTAAAAAATCCTATTAAAAAGCAAAAAAGTTAAATTCTTATTATTTTTGTTAGAATTTGTGTAACTACATAAAATTTTATTAATTTTTTGTAAGAATGTATAATTACATAAATACTTACCATTTTTTAAGAATTTGTGTAGAAATAGGTAAGAATTTGTGTAACTACATAAATTATTATCAACTTGGTAAGAATTTGTATAGATTTTGCCTCGGGTAAGAATTTGCGTAGTTATACTACGCAAATTCTTATATTATAATCTAAATTCTTACCATTTTGGTAAGAATTTGTGTAAATTGTAAGGACTTGTGTAACTACACAAATGTTTACCAACTTAGTAAGAATTTGTGTAAATTCGACTTATTTTAATCTCACCCTAAGGGTGCCTCTCCCGTTGAACTCACTTGATCAAGCACATTAAAACTTAAAGTGGTCAAACTCAAATAAAAATTAAAAATAATATCTACAAAAATGAAATAAAAAATAATAGTAGATCCTTTAGTTAAATTCTTTAGCATTTTAAATTATTTTGGTAGAAAAATAGTATTTCAAATTGCTTTAAAATCTCACAGGCAAAGCTATCAATTGTCAAAGGTAAATGAAAAGTCATGAATTTTGAGATAAATCCAAATGGTAGGTTTTTCTTCTTATTGTTATTAGGCTTAAATGAAAAATAGGTGCCCAAAGTATATATTTTTTAAATTTTAAGTGCCTAAAGTATTTTTTTGTAAAAATAAGTGCTTAAAGTTTTAACCGTTATAATTTTAGGTACCTGAAGTTTCAATTTTAAGTATTTGACCGTTAAAGAGTATTAAAAATTGTTAACCAATGGCATATTTAATTTATTTTTTTTTAAATTAAAATTTTAAAACAAAAATAACTTTAAATTTTTCATAAAATTTTGAAAATTTATAATTTTTACAAAACAGTCTCCAAATCCCTAAAATTACCCAAACTCCCAAATTGCCGCCGCTTCTATCACCGATCGCCGCTTTTAAATACACATCTTTAGTCTTCAAATCAAGGCGGTCATTTCACCCAACACATAGTCGTCGAAAACGATAAATAGCGTACAGCTGAAGGTCAAACAGAAAATCGACGAAGCCATTAATAGTTAAACATAAATGAATTTTCTATTTTGAGCCCCTCAGTGAAGAATTTTGAGATAAATCCAAATTGTAAGTTATTATTATTATTATTATTATTATTATTATTAGTAGTAGGTTGTTTAAAAAATTTTAAATCTACTCAATAATTTTTATTTTTATATTACAAAATTTATAATTTATTTAATTTTAAATTTTTTAAATTGATTTGATACAAAGTTAGATCCGCCGCTGAGACTATTAGTTGAGATCAGGCCGGAAATATGAAAGTGTAGCGTAGATTAGAAGCATTAGTGCATAAATATGCAAGAAGCAATCCCATTTCATTCTCATTTCTCTGTTTGGGGAGAGAAAAAAGGGAGAGAATGGCAAAGAAGGAACTGTTTAACGAAAATGCGGAAGAAGAAGAAGTTTGCAGAGCTGACTTCCCTCCCAGCTTCGTGTTTGGGGTTGCCACTGCTTCATATCAGGTATATTATATATGTGCAGATCTTAACAAATTGCAAGCCATGCATTCCGTTTCAGATTACGATCTGCCTCTCCAAATCTCTCCAACTTCTAATATTTCCTTTTAAGATTTCATGATAGCTTTCTAATTTGCTTCAATTTTTAAGAATTTTGATGAACCAATAGGAATCGCCAAGTTAACTTTTACTATTTTCTTTTATTCCGTTTTGTTAACTTCATTCCGGTCTTTGGATGACCCAATCTTTCCTCACTGGTTAATCTCAGGGTTATGAAACAAATTTGAAGGCGCTATTTATATTTACTAGTTTCTTTGATCCATCTTCTATGAACCCATACTGATAAGTTTAATAGAAATATAATCAGTGCTACAATTTAGCAAATATGTGAAATAAAAGCTCCAAAAAGTTCAACTGATAATTAGACTTCCTTTCTTATTGCTATTATTTTGATTTTTGGTGGATTTGAAACCTTGTCAAAGTAAAATAAGATTGGACTTCTATATACTTATGAAGTAGAGATGTAAGGAGGTATCAGCTTTGTTTTTGTTTTTCCCAGAAAAACAAGAGAGAAAAAAAGAACTTATAGGTTGGGTTGGATCAGAGAAATGGGAAAAAGAAGCTATTTTAGTTTAACATCTTACTGGATTGCCAAGGAGGAGTTGGCTTAATTGCTTGCACTTGTGCTCCTTGCAATAAAATTCCAAGATTCGAGTCTCACTGGTAGTGTCTTATTGATATTAATCTCGAAAGCAGCACATCTTGCCTTGGCCTAGGGGTTGGAGACCTATGTGCCCCTGGATACTTGTTTACCAAAAAGAAACTCTTACTGGACTTTTAGCAGCTGGCACCGCATAAATAATTGAACCCTTTTAGATTTTGGAGTTTAGTTACTTTTTGCACGTTTTCAGATTGAAGGAGCGTGCAATGAGGGCGGTAGGGGTCCTAGCGTATGGGATTCTTTTTCACACACTGAAGGTATACTGCTTTTTCTTTTTTAAAGCTACAATTAATATAGGAAAATGAAATTGACAAATTTTTGCTGTAACTTGGACTTGATTGGGAAACTGTTTTTCTAGGAAAAATTATTGATGGAAGCAATGGTGATATGGCAGTTGATCATTATCATCGATACAAGGTGGGTAATACTAGGATTAACCATGTTTTATTGTTTTTTTTATTTGTTCACTTAAGAAGTTAAAGTTTTGTAATTCTAAATTGATTTTATCATCAAGGGAGTTCATGAGATTTTGTACCCTTTTTATATTTGGAAGTGGATCTTTAAGCAATTTTTTTTTTTTGTTTTTTTATGGAAAACAATACCATGTGTTGTAATTATAACTTAGTGTTGCATATTATCAGTTTGACAGTTGTTTATGCATTTGAGTGACACTAGAAGGGGAGAGGTGGTGGTAAAAGTTCTCTTGAACTATTATCATCTGAACAGTTATCATAAATTTCTACGTTACAATGTAAAATATTATTTGTTCACATTGGTCTTTCAGATTTTAGTTTTCTGATTTTCTAATGTTATACAGGAAGATGTTGACCTTATACACAAGTTCGGATTTGATGCTTATAGGTTCTCCATATCGTATCTTTCCAGGTTTGCCCTTGTAATAAATGCCTTAATTTTACTTCTCTCTCTCTCCCTCTTTTGCTCTCTTCTACAATATTTATTCCTCTACATAGTTAATATTTGTGTTTTATTATAATGTTAATTTTTTTCGTAGAATAAAGCATTTTCCTATTAAGTCCTTTCTTCTACTTCACAAGTTTTCTCTAGTTAAACGAACTGTAGTTGCCATTGGTGCCCCCTTTGGCTTGTTTCTGTAAGATTTCTTGAGTAAATCCTTTTTGAACTTTTGCTTGGGCTTTCTAGGATCAAGGATGGCGAGAGGAAGTTTTTATGCATATAAATATATACCTTAATTTTGATTCTAGATATAGTAAAGATCTGATGGATATGTTATATTTTATCATAGTATGCAAGACTTTTCTTTTAGTTTTACTAAAATCCCTGGGTGTGTAAGATTCAATTATTTCATAGCATGTCTGGACCAAATTTTAGTATTGATTCCTATAATCAGTAGTATATATATATAACCTTGTCCATTAGCTGAACTTAAAAAGCATTGAAATTCTCCTTAATTATTTTAATCTAGCCTTGACCACACCATAGAAACATTCTGGTAGGCACATTTCAATTCGGAAGATTCTGTAGGGACTAGGAGGTTTGATGGACAAAATTTCACAATGATCATTTTAAGAGAGGGTGTATTCCATTTAGTTTCTGTAGTCTTCATTATAATTAATTATTTGATTTTCATCCAAATTTTATCTTTGTTATTGTAGTGCTTACTTCATGATATTATGACAAATGGGAAAATTAGTGTTTCCATGGCAAATGATCTGTTGTCTGCATTATTATGAAAGGGAAAAACAGAGTTTGGTTCTCAGTAAAAGAAGTCCATCTACCAGTGGTCTCAAGCTTTAAGTATGTGTATAAAACTTATTCAATGTGAAAGTACGACTACACAAATTGTTAACACAATCATTTCTTTGATGCACAAAGCCAAGTAATTATTTGTTTTTTGGTGAGTGGATATTAAACTAGGGTTGTCACGTGACTATGAAATGTGTAACTGAAGGATATAGAGAGGAAATACTTCCAGTGTCTGCCTCTTTCTTTTATTTATCTCTCTCTCTTTTTTGACTTTCTTACCAGACATGCATAATATTATCATATCAGGCAGAACCAGTAATTTGTCTAGGAAGGAAACTTTTCACATTCTTTATGCCCTTGAGTTAGTAAAGATATGATCTCAGTTATGAGGATGATGAATGTGTGCGCAATGAGTGCGTACTGCATGATGCTTTCCATACCTTCAAAATTGAAGAAATTAAATAGCTGGGGCTTTTTATATTCCTATGAATAATTCAAGTTCACTCGTGTAGCTTTATCCATTTCTAATTCTCTTTCATTTGTACTTGGCTATTTTCTTCATTTTAACTTTCCCCCCAACTTGTCCTCAATTTCTGCTCTTTTATGAGTAACTAGGCGCAACATCGTAATATTCCTTCTTTTAATGATATAATTTTGAAGGATCTAGAGACTTATTTTGACACCCACTGAAGACTAAATCATGTCCCCAATGCTACTTGTATTTGAAATATCAATGTCTCTTATACTTTTAGCTTGTAGTACAAGTGTACCTTGAATTTGGTAAACAAATGAAGTTAAACTGTTTTACATTGTTTTTGTAGATGGACTGGGAACCGAAGTCAACAATGAAGGAATTGCTTTCTACAACAATCTCATTAATGTTCTTATTGAAAAGGGTATGCAACCTTTTGTACTTAATCTCTCGTAGCTGTGATTGTGACATGTTAATTTAAGATCTCGTTTTGCAGGCATTCAGCCCTTTGTAACTTTGTACCATTGGGATCTCCCTTTGCATCTTCAGGAATCAATTGAAGGGTGGCTAGATAAGCAAATTGTGTAAGTATTATGCCTTTAATGAATTGTTTGATAGTATATTGGAACCAGGGGTGTAATCGAGCCAGGCCTAGCTCAAATAATGACATGCTTGAACTCGACTGCAACTCACAACATGAATCTCTGCTTGAGCTCAGTAAGGGTCTGTTTGTCACCACAAACCTTTTCTGGAAAAGGTTTCCAAAATTTTCCTGTGCTTGTTTGAAGATGAACTTGATCAAAGTAAAACGTTTTTCAAGTCAATATAAAAAAAATCCTTACATTTAACATAAAGCAGAAGACATTTTACAGACCTTTTTTCTCAAACTTTCAACTGACGACTCGCATTCAACACCTCTAAGGAATACCATAGGCACACCGTTTTCTCTCCAGTGGCACCACTGTTGACTTTGCTGCCTTCATCTTTCTTGTTTCCATATTATCTTATTTCATTGTTCCATTTTTTAAACCAGATCCCTGCTTCAACCAAATCTGAGAAATGCCAGAAATTTAACAGAACTTTTTTGTGATACCTAAATCCATTGCAAACCCGAATTAGCTTTGCTTCATCCTAGATTGAAAATGTTCTATTTTCCATCTTGTCTTCCTTGGTCCCATATTCCTTTGATCTGATATGGGAGTAGAGAAGCAATCTAAAGGTTTCTTCCTCGAACATTAGGATTAAGGAAGCAATCTAAATTTTACAATTGGGGTTAAGTCTCAAACATTTTCTATCGTCGTTGAATTGATCCTTTGCTTACTAACATAAATTTTCCAGAAAATTCACCAAATAATAGAAAATATTTTACACTATCATCCAAACAACAAAAAATATAATTTTTTTTCTAGAAAACAAGTCTATTTTCCTGAACTTATTTTCTTCAAGTTGTTTTCAACGAAACAAATGGACTTAAAGTTTCAATTTTATAGTTTGAGCCCGAATCAAAACAAAAAACAAACCATTCAATATCTCTATGTAGAAAAGCAATTTTCTAGCTTTAGGAAAAACTAATTAACGCATAAAAATAAAGCAGAATTTAAGTTTCTGCAAAAAAGAAGAAGAAAATAGAATTGATTTTCTGTTATTGAATATTTTCAAAAAATTACATCCCTTTACAGTGAATTTATAGACTCAAGTATTGGACTTTAGTTACAATTAGGAGTCCTAAGTAAACTTTAATTTAAACTACTATTTACATGAGGACTCTAACTCTATCTTTAAACTTTAATTTAAACTACTATTTACATAAGGACTCTAACTTTATCGGATAATCTAACACTCTCAACTAGACTTGTATGCCTAGTAAAAATGAGCTCACTTTTCGTGCTCAATATCAAACTTGATTATTTGTGTTAAAGCTAGAATTGAGATTTTTATTACTGATTACAAGTAATAAACGATTATATTAAAAATAGAAATTCTATTAGGCTCACAAAGCACTCGAGTTGGACATTAAGATGCTTGAACATGGCTCTTTGAGCTCGTATTGACAATGACTGGGTCATATTCAAGTTTTTCACTAGCTTATATACACCCCTAGTTGGAACTTGGGTATTGCATTATATGTTTCTTGCCAACTTTTATTTTGTTGACAAGAATACTTTGCTCTATTTTAGTTTTAGAAAGAGTACATATACATTTCCATCATGATATTATTCTTTGATTGCCTGATTTTCCTAGTTATTGGCCCACTTCTAACTTTGAGCATTAGCTAGCCTTAAGAAGCTGCAGAAATTTGTGGTTTGACACATGATCAAAGGAAAGATACTTAAGCTAGGTTTATCGCATCCCACATCAAGGTGGTCTGTGGTTTCCGAATGAAGGAACATCCCTTAAGACATATCGATACATGCTTGTGTATTTGTGGCTATATGGTGGTACCAATAAAAGTTGACATGCATGAGGGACATGGCAAGTAAGAATAAGATACTCGTATTCTATTAGCACCCTTTTGTGTCGAATGCTAATAAACACGTCTAATAATTTTTATTTCTTATGTACATGAGGAATGAGAACTTCGTGAGACATTGTATCAATTAGAATATGTTTCATTTCATTTTCTGGTAGATTCCCTGTAAAATTCTATTGATGTTGCAAACTTGAGTCTAGTTTTTCCTTCAATTTAGACGGCCTTCTGTCTACAAAGACTAAAACAATATGCTGCTTTGTTTGCTCTTAATAGTCTGTGGAAATTGCTTTCTGCCATGAGTTCGCATTTTCCACTGTGCAGTATCAGCCCTTTTCCTTCACTATTCAAAAACTGAAATTGAATTGGATTTCCAATCAAGCAGTTTTCTCTAGTATTTGTCTTAAGTTGTTAATCCACCTGAGGGACTATAAACATGGCAAGGTAATCCTGCTGTAAGTTTCTCTACTAATAAAATTCTTTACACATATGATACAATAGTTAGGGTTTTACCCTTCTTTGCCTATGTAGTGCAGGTTACCATTGACCGGCTGTTATTCAAATTTAGATCACCCAGTTTGGTCCAGCCTTTTTAGCTGTAAATAATAGCTTGCATATTGACAAGTTTCCTGCACTGTACATTTCAATTCTAGAATATACTTATAAATCTTCACGGTCAATCCTAACTCAAAGTTCCAGTAATATCACTAGAAATATTCTTCTCAGATTGGAGATCGGGTGCATGGATGCAGTGGGCATGTTTTCTTGTTATTTTTTTCCTATATATTTTACATATCATAGCATAGCATGGATAAAGCTGCATCTTTTCAGGGTAAGAGCACGGCAATTATAAATTATTTGTTAGATCAGGGAAAATCTCATGCTAAATTATTTCATTTAAGTATCACTATAGATTTATGATCCCAATAACATGTATACTAACTTCGATGTGGCTTCTGCTTGGCCTTTTCCAGAAATTACTTTGCCACCTATGCAGATGCTTGCTTTGCACACTTTGGTGACAGAGTAAAGAATTGGATCACTATAAATGAACCGCTCCAAACTGCAGTGAATGGGTATGATACCGGGATATTTGCTCCTGGAAGACGTGAAGGTTCTACAACAGAACCATATTTGGCTGCACATCATCAGATCTTGGCCCATGCAACAGCTGTTTCAATATACAGAAGCAAGTACAAGGTACTGTAAAATGACCAGATCTAGAGAAAGATCTAGGGATCAGTAAACATCCATCATCAAAAATAGAAATCATTGGTCACATGTTATGCAATATCTTGAAATTCTTTCTGCACATAAACTATCAAGATAAGAGGTGCTTGAACTTTAAAGAACTCTTCTTCAGACTGTTTTTTAACAACCTTTGTTCTTCCTGATTTCCTTTATTTGATAAAAACAAACCTCGTGCCATCAAAAGAGAAAAGGCTGCATTGGGATCTTATTCAGCAAACTCTGAGTTACTGATGTTTGATGTTTTCATTTCTTTTTAATCTCCAAAGATTAAATGTTCAAATGCCATTCTTAGGTTATGGACTTTTTTTTACCATTATAGGTGTTGAAGGGTATGTAAAACTTTGAATGTGATTGCATCATTAAGCAATTGAAGTAAAGAGTCTATTACTGATTATCATTTTTAGTCGAATAGAACCTGTTGTCATTTGTAAACATACCTTTAAACTCTCAAATTCAATTTTTCAGTACCACAACCAAAGTTACCGATGTAAATTTTGAATCTGTTTCTTGATGAAATCCATCTTTGTAAATACAGCTGCCTCATTTGGTTATCTTGTCCATTCTCGAAAACTCTCCAAATGAAGGCAAACATTTATACCAAAAACATACTACAAATTACTTTTCCATACCAATCATTTCATATTTGACAATATTTTTTTATTATCATTATATGATTGTCCTTCATAGTTTTCTGTGTTGGGGAAAAACTATTATATGTATATTGACAAGAATAACATTTCTTTTGCCACTGCTGTTGCTATACTTGTTCTAGGATAAGCAAGGAGGACAAATTGGGTGGGTGTTGGATTGTGAATGGGCGGAGGCTAATTCTGATAAAATTGAAGATAAATCTGCTGCAGCAAGGCGCCTTGATTTTCAACTTGGATGGTATTTTGCTTATTTTAAATATTTTTCACTTCAGATAACAAGTTAATCATATTAATCACACATATAAAGAGTAAATTTTTTGGTGATATTATTTCTACATTCATCTATCAATTATATGAGTTAAATCTGCGATCAATTGCTCAAGTGTTCTTATAGGACTCAACCAACTCGGTTTAGTAGAGTTTGATTCGTAATCACACTCCTTGCTCAAGTAAAACTCTTTCATGATGAAAGCTTTTAATAATTTCATATCATTTTATTTTTATTTCTTAATTATTAGGCAGATGGATGAATGCTTGGGATTATAAGATATCTTTAGTGTATAAATGTAGGGTTAGGATCATAAGCTAAATTTAGGGGTTAAACTTAGGGCTAGGATTAATATGTTTTGTAACCCTAATATAAATAAATTATAAAATACTTTCAACTAGAACAACATTATTATTATTTTCTTCCATGTAACAGATAGAAACAATATGTTTTTATAACAATATGTTGCAAGAGTTCTAACTTCTACTTTAACTGAATTTTATCCTTACGTTTTCTTCCTAAACCACGTCGATTTTGGCATCAAAACCTAATTTGATCCTAGGGTTTACATTACAATTTGCTTTTAAGCCATAGTTGTACATTGTAGAGGTCGAAGAAGAGGAAATCATGGAAGAATCCTCCAATTTCAAGCTCCCTCAAGTATCTTTTTGGCGGCCTATCCTCAAATTGGAATGTTCAATTCCTAGCCGCCAAAAGTCTTCGGCTGCATTGCATTTTCTGCAATATCAACCCTACCTGAGAAAAGTTAGACCCTAAAGTCTAAAGCCATAAAGTGTATCTTTGGTGGCTATTTTCCTAGTAAAAAAGGGTACAAACGGGTCCAATCACCAATAACTACAAATGTTTTTTTAATCTCTTTCCTTGAATATCAAGTATTTTACCCGAATCCTACTCTTCAAGTGAAGAGATAGGGAGAAAAGAAATTGTCTTTAGATAATGTAGAATGCAAAAGACAACTTGCATATCGACTTGCCAAGTTGACTGCATAAATTATGTCATTTCTAGTGCAAGAGATAAATACTGTTCTATCGGTTTGAAACTCAACATACTGTTCTTTTCAAGAGGTACAAAGTATATTTCTTTTGAGTAATGAAGATTCTTTTCTCTGATCTGTTAACTTCAATTCCCAAGAAATATTACAGTCGTCTCCTCTTAGATCCTTAATTTCAAATTCTTGTGTCAAGCTTTTTTAGCTGAGCCATCTCTTCTTTTCATCTTCTGTCATCAATGTATTCCAGAAAAAGAGTAATCTTATCCTTATGAGGTTTATAAAGCGAGTATGATCAACATTGCTAAGTGAAATGTATCAAGCCACTTAGTCCAAATATCTGAGCATCCTTCCCTACACATGAGTAGGCGAGAGCAGTTCTCTTCTAATTTTATTTTGCCGTAATGTTGAGTAATAAACCTGTTTTGAAAATTTAGAGCTCATAGAGTTGCTAAGTCATGGCATAACGAGTCTGAGTCCTACTAATTAAAGGTGGGATCATTTGTCGTATGTTTCCTTGAATAACCAATAATATAACCTTGCAATCCTTTAACTTTGATGAACAATAAACAGGACCATGACCATGCAAGATAGTTGTTCCCGTTGAGCTTTACAAAACTAATTTGCAATGAAGGGTTGTCGAAGCTAATAGCAGCAGTGATGGACCTAGAGGGGGCGGTCGCCCCCCTAAAAATTTGAAATTCCTATATGATATGTATTTCCTATTGAAAATCTATTTTCGCCCCCTTAAAATTTTATAAGTTTGCCCCTCTAGAATTTTATAGGTTCGTCCCCTAACATAAAGTTCTTATCCTTCACCAAAAAAGTTAAGAGATATAGAAAGCCCAGCAACCAAATACTAAGTGGAAAAAACCCTAAAAACCTTTAAAATAACTCAATAGGGACTTATGGCACAAACATTAGACCTTATCAGCAGCAATCGGAGTCAACAACAGTAGGGATAGGTTGTAAAAGCAAAAATGAATCCAATGATGATGACTTGAAGAAAGAACTCTGGTGGGGTTAGCTATACGAGTCGGTGAGTGAACAAGCAAAACAAGTCAAGAGTCGTGTGAGATGTATGCACTAGGAAGATGGTCCCTGAAGTTGGTGGATTGATTGCTGATGATGCCGCGAGTCCTTTGAGAGTAGCGGCAAGAACGGGAAAAAAGGTCTAAAGGGGAACATATCAATTTTGGCTTTCTAGGGTTTAAGAGAATTCAAAAAAAAAAATTCAATTCCAACCCTAAATCAGGATTTAAGGCTCTATACTATGAACATTTCTAAGAATTTCTAAAGAAATGAGATTGAATTGAATTCTCTAGTATGTCTACAATCAAATTTACATGGGTATTTATGCATCAGGTTGGAACCTAACTTAGGAAGATACAATAAATATAATCTCTACAAATCAGTAAAACTCTATAATTTAGGGTCTAAGAATATGCTCAAATTAGATTAGCCAACAGTCAACATCGACAAACTAGGAACATGATGAACATTTTTAAGGATAAATGAAAGATAATTTCAATGTGTCCTAATCCTATCACTGTGGTAAGGGAACAACAACTTTCTATTACTAAGACATGAGGTATTGGTACTAAATTTGTGTGAAGAATGTGTCATATGATCTATAGCTCCTAAGTCAATGACATAAGAACCTGTTATTGACTTATTTGGGATATTTAATCCTCAGGAACTAGAAAACTTACCTGAGTGTGCCAAGGTGCTAATTCCTGTAGTACCAGTATACAGTTCAAGAGTCCCAATAAGTTTTTCAGCTTCTCAATCTACTCCTTGTTAAAACCTTTGTTCTTGAGGTTTTTCTTGGCTGTCAAATATGTTGGAGGTCACAGACATAATGAACTTTGGTTCAAGGAAGAGGAAGAACAATGGAAATGCCCAAAAATTCAGCAATGAAGGCTGCAAAAGCAGAGGAAAGAAAAAAAAAATGCGAGAAACACCTGAAAATTCGGCAATGAAGGGCCGAAAGAGAAAAAAGACAACAACAAAGGCCAAAAGCTAACTCCCAAAAAGCCAAATTTGGCTTTGATACCATGTGAAAAATGTTGAAAAGAGATAAGGGAAATAACAGTAATTTCTTGAATAACTTGTGTGTAACAATGGTATAAAACTAAATATATAACCAGGAATTCTGAACTGGGAAACAATCAATAAAACCCTCTAAATTAGTCCTAAAATCCAGGGTAAAATGATTCCTAAAATTAAGGTCTGAAAATAGTTGATATTTTCCAAAATTAGCTGATTCCTATAATTTTTTTAATAGTCTAGAGGTGATTACAAGGTAGTATTTGTTCATACATATTTTTAACTCTTTGAAAATGAGCATACACCTTGTGGACAAAGCGATTTGAACCCATGTCTCCTAGGATGAACATCATCCGCTTTTTCACTGGGACACTTGTTGGGTTCAGCTGATTCCTATAATTAATCCAGAATGTCCCAAAATAGTTAATATTTCCACAGTAAGCATAAAGTGCAAGTGTTTCAACCCATAAAAGATAAGTTGTAAATAGTCAGTTTTGTCAAGGTCTCATGTACTCTTTAAGTTATTAGGTTTGGAAAAATCAGTTAAACACTAATGCAACTCTTCTCCCAAATGTAAATGGAAAATGTTCCCTTTCTTGCATGTGAGAAACATTATATGCAAACCTTTCAAAAAAAGAAGAAGAAACATTATATGCAAAAATTTCTGATGCTTTGTGGGCAAGAATCTCTTGTGGGTGAGATAAGTGATATTGATGCCAATGTCCAAAAGCAAGGTCACCAAAAAATTTTAAAATGCAGGCACTGCTAAAGGAAGAGTTATTTGTATTAATCAAAAAGTTATTAAACATTTTATTTACATCATTCACAAGATAAAAAATACATCCTAATTGCAATACTCTCTATCCCTCTCTCGTTCATTCTAAGAACCTTTTTTCACTTCATTTCTTTAATATTACTACAGGTACTTGTGCCCATTATATTATGGAGACTATCCTGCAGTTATGCTTGAAAAATTAGGAGATCGACTTCCCAAGTTTTCACAGGAAGAGAAAAATTGCTCTTGAACTCATTGGACTTTCTTGGTCTTAATCATTATACGTCAAGGTTTATTTCTCATGCAACAAGTTGTTCTGAAGAATTTTTTTTTATAAAGCACAAGAGATGTTGAGAATTGGTAATAATTTGTGTGTTTATGTGTGTATATTTGTGTATCTATGATTTGTAGACTAATGTCCTTGGTAATTATCAGTTGAATGGGAAGGGGGTGAGAAGATTGGTGAAAAGGTGTGCATTCTTTTGTCACTTTGTTGTGAAGCTATATTTTTTATAATTACTCGTATCTTTCTTTGAGCTCATTTCCATTTGCTAAAAGTATTAAAGAATGGCAGGGAGCATCAGAATGGCTTTACATTGTCCCTTGGGGCCTCCGGAAGGTTCTCAATTACATAGCACGAACATACAATAATCCCCCAATATATATCACCGAGAATGGTATGCAGTTTGGCTTTAAGAATCATGATTTACTCAATTTATGGTTTCTGCTTTTGCTTTTGCATCTATTTTTCACATATGCAGCTGTTGTATGGTTTATTTTGGTGACACCCCATAAAATCATTTTTTTACTTCTGGAAGTCATTTTCATTTTGACAACTTAGGGATATTCCTTATGAGGTATATTTCCGGTTCAGTCAGTTGACAGGCTACTGCAGAACCTTCTGTAGCCGGCATACAATTTTACAATCAACTGGTATCCTTACTGTTAAACAAGCTATTGCCCTTTCCCTGAACTTTTTTTTCTGTCAAATCTTTTGTAGGGATGGATGAGGAAGACGACAACAATTTGGCCCTCAATGAGATCCTTGATGACAAATTAAGAGTCCGCTACTTTAAGGGATACCTTGCTGTTGCTCAGGCAATCAAGTAAGCTGGTCCACTTTTAATCACCATATAGCATGCATGCTTTACAAATTAAATCAACTACAACCCTAGAAGTCTCCCGGGGGTATTCTCGTTATTGGAACTTATAGATTTTATCTTGAATATATGATGATGGTATTTTCAAAGTTCAGTACAGAGCACACGTAGTAGAGTGGAGTGTAGAAATGAACAAGTTCATTACATTTTACATTTACAGGGATGGAGCAGACGTGAGGGGATACTTTGCGTGGTCATTATTAGACAATTTTGAGTGGGGTCAAGGCTATACCAAGCGCTTTGGTTTGGTCTATGTAGATTACAAGAATGGCCTCACTCGGCATCCGAAATCTTCGGCATATTGGTTTTCACGGTTCTTGAAAAGTGGTGAAAAGAAAGATGCCAAAGAAGACTAAATTGTCTGAATCCGAAATTAACGAGCCGCAAATTTAGCCTTTCATCTAGCATCCATCCAAGAATAAAAAAGTTTGCTCATGTGGCTGGTAAGGGTCGAAAGAACTGAATTAGACAGTTTCTGATGCTCTTCTGGTTTCTGTAAAGCTAAGATGACATAGCATCAACTGCCTGGTATGCTTTCTTTGCTTTATTGTTTTGATTTACCATATTATCTTGTGTACTACTCTTATTTAGAATCCCCTTGGACGTGAAATAAGCTGTTGTGGCATTCCAAGACATTTTGTTGCATGAGTGTTCAAACCATCGGTGAATCGAGCTACTCAAAACTGAATTAACCAAACTTTTAAAATTTTTAACCATTAACTGAACCGACTTTGTTTCGAAAATCTTCAACCAAACCGAACTAAGTTCGGTAAATTTGGTCGGTTTTCGAATTAATCAATTTTTTTAAGAATTTAAGATTAAAAAAATATTTTTTTGTTAGATATGTTTTATTATTGGACTTATTATTATTATTTTGGATTGGGATTAAAATATAAATAGTGAGTTTGAAATATGGGGGGGATTCGAGCTTAATTTGGTTAATTAACCGATTTTGAATCAAATTAACCAATAATGAATTTTTTTCAAAAAATTAACAGCTAATCGATGGAACACTTAATTAACTGATCGATTAATTGAATTAAATTTTGATTTGATCGTTAAATTCGAGTAAAATTGGACAATGAACACCCCTATTTGTTGGTGTTCTTTTTCAGTTATAGAAAATTACCAAGTATATAACGATACTGATATGAAGGTATGAAGGGACTGAAGTGGGTTCTTTCAAATTATTAAAATGGATGGAGAAGTGGCCAACAACTAAAAGGCTGATCTATTTCACCCACTCTCGCTCACTTTCTCTCATTGGGCTAATGTAAGACTCAAAACTCAGATTTTTTGTATATACGTGAATATTGCTGATAAATAGGGGTGAGCAAATTTCAGTTTAAACTTATTTAATTAAATCAATCTATATAGTTAATTTAATTAAATCCATAAATAAGTTAATGTCGGAAGGGTTCTCAATCGATTTGGTTACTATTTTGAAAATTTTGTATCATTTGGTTCAGATAGTATAAAATTACTCTTGGTAAATGGTAATGAAAGATTTTAGAGTGAGATTATCTTATTTGGTTTGTCAATATCACTCAACTATTGTCATGTGAGATATTTAACAGTTGACACTGTTTAAGAATATTAGTAGGGATGGACGAGAGGTCGAGGCGGTAGCCATCATTGAAAATTGAAATTTGTATATAATTTAGAATTTTTTGTATTTTTTATTAAAAAATTATTTTTTTAATTTTATAAATTAATTCCTTAAAATTTTATAAGTTCGGCCCTCTAACATAAAGTTTTGCATTTATCCTTAATATAAGGTTAACCTCATTACCTCTTGTTGTTTAAGGAATCTTTTATTCTCATGCTAACGTTAATTTTTGGACATTTTTTTCTTAAGTTTGTAACTTTTGTCAATTTAATCTTTTAAACAAAATAAAACGCAAAATTAAAAAATATGATCATGAACTAGGCGTATATAATACATAAAATATATTGGTATTAGGCTTGTAAATGAACCGAACGAACATGAACGAGGGAATGTTCATATTCGTTCGTTTAACTTTAACCAAACAAACAAATGAACACGAACAACTAAATGAACAAAATTTATTGTTTGTGTTCGTTCATTAAAGAATGTAGGTTGTTCATGTTCGTTCATTAAAATGATAAACAAACGCAAATGAACTGAAACTAACATAAACGACAACAACATGAAAACATGCACCAACATAACACTATGATTTTAATCATGCGTATCTCAAAGCAATTTAACCAACAAACAACCAAAAAATCTGAATTAAATTTAAATATTCTAAATGAACGAAATGAAGACGAATATTACATGGATTTGATAAAAAAAATGTAGAAGAATAGTGATTCGAAAAGGAAAAAAAAAACAGAACATGTTTGTATCAGAAAAATAAAAAAGTATTCAAAAAAAAGCAAAACAAGGAAAATTTTGAGAGAAGGAAAGAAGAAAAAATGAAAAAAGAATGATTCGATCAGAAAAATAAAATATATTTGATTAGAAAAAACAGTAAAGTACTAGAAATAAATAAAATAACGAGAGAAGAGAATGAGAGCTACATCGGAGAGAAGAAAAGAAAAGGAGAATAAAGAAAATAACATCAACAACTTATCTAATTGTTGGTCTTTGACGGCCTAGTACTCCGACCGTGGTGATCGTTCTGGGATGGGGTGAAATTTGAAATGCATAAACAAATGTAATTTAGTTTTTTTTAATCTATCGTAAAATGAAAGGGATAGTGAACTGTTGGGTGAGAAATACATATGTGAATAAATTTAAACGAATATAAACAAATGAATTATTGAATGCTCACAAACATAAGTGAACAAACGGGCCCTTTGTTCGTGATCGTTTATTTATTTAAATGAACATAAAATCTTATTTTGTTCATTCGTGTAATAAAGAGATAATGGCACAAATGTCCCCCGTACTTTACCAAAATTTCAATGTGGTGTCTCTAGTTTTTTAAATGTTTAATGTGCCCTTAACTTTGCTTCTGTCTTCTAAAATGTCCCTTGAGATTTACGACGTTAAATGATGACATGGCAAGGAAACGAGGCACTCTCCCAAACTGCCACGTGTCATTTTTTGAGAAAAAAAATGAAAACAAATATAAGTGCATAGTTATAATTTTACCTTTCTCTTTTTGTTTTGGGCTTAATAGTCAGAAAGGTGCCTAAGATATACTTTTTTTCAGTTTGATGCCTAACATTCGTTTGGGCCACTTTGGTGCCTAAAGTTTTATTCTGTAAATCAGATTGAATTTTTCCGTCAACGACTGTTAAAATTTTTTCGTTAACCAATAAAAACGCAACATGTGGCATATTCTCATATTTTCTTTAATTTTTATTTTTCTAAAAAACAAAAAATCTTTAATTTTATAAAAAAAACCCAAAATCTTTAATTTCTCTAAAACCCCCAAATCCAAACACTATATCCTTAAATTCCTCCCCTCCCACCACCGATTCAACCACCATCGGCCACCTTTGCCTTCGCCGCCCCCCACAACTGAAAGCCCCATGTTTTCGTCGTCGAAAATCGGTGAATGAATCGATTTCTCTATCGACGAACATCTAAAAATGAAGAAAAAAAGACCGGTTGTGCTTCGAATCGACGGCTAGAGGGTGAGGGATGTTGAATAGTGTACCGCCGGCATGTGGTGGATGTCGGATGGTGAGGGAGATGTGATTTGAGGGTTTGTTTGAAAAAAATTAAAACTTTGGGGTTTTTTAAGAAGTATATAACTTTTAAGTAATTCAGAAATTAAATAAATATATAAAATATGTCATATGTCATGTTATAATTGTTTAACGGAAAATTTTAAACGGTCGTTGATGGAAAAATCCAATCTGAGTTACGAAATGAAACGTTAGGCACCAAAGTGGCCCAAAAAACGTTAGGCACCAAACTGGAATAAAAAGGTATACGTTGGACATCTTTTTAACTATTAAGCCTTTTGTTTTGTTCCTTCTTTCTTTCTTTTTTCTTTTTTTTTTTCAGTTTTCCTCTTCTCCCCCACCCCCATGAAACCTTAGCAGCATCAGCCAATACCATGTGATCAGCAATGTTTAGCTGAATGAGCTTAGACTTTTCGAGAATCTTGATGGAGAAAGGGAGGGCAGAATAGAGATTCTTAGACTGTTTCTGGAAAGCCTAATCCCTAAACTTGCAGAAAACCTAGATTCTTTCCCTCCACTGTCCCACAATTCCAATCCAATGCATACACTTTTCACTCAACTAATCTGATACCTGTTTGATTTTATTCATGCCCAAATGTTCAAATCGACTCATAACTCATGCACCTGAATGTTGGAACAACTATGGATCGCTTAAGGATGGCATGAACTCTCGAAATAGACAAGCCAACAAAACCTCACAAACCAAGAAAATAAGCCAAACTTAAATAAAATAAGTCATATTTTACTTGAAAATTTTCTTTGAACTCTAACGAGAGGGTTTGTCGATGACATGACTTTATATTTTCATGTCAAACATGTGCCAATTTCTATAATATAAATTTCAAATGAACACACTTTCTTCAAACGAGTGGTAGACACTATAACACCTTGAAAAATCGGTCTAGTTGGAATTGAGTTCAGCGATCGAAAACCCTACACCGAGAAGTTTAAATATTGCATCAATATTGATTATGTATTAATTTTGTTGTTAAGGGACCTTGATTTAATCTATTCATAGTTAGGGGTCTCATTGAAAATATTGAAAATGCTGATTTTGGCTAGGCGTATCGATACAGTAGGACTTGTTTCGGTATGGTCCAACTGTTTCCTAACTAACTTACCAAACTGATGCCAACCGTATCGATACGGTTAGAGGTGTATCGATACGAGTCCTTGTCAAAATCTATTTTAGAGACCAAATTAAAAGAGACTGGAAATTGGGGGTGACTCACCTACTTGGTTGCCACCCCTTCACGTGTAAATGATCTGAAAAAAGAGAAAATTGATTATTAATCTTCTAAATTGGTAAAAGTCATGAAAAGATGGATAATAATAGTTAATCTTTCCTTTGCTTATGGGAAAGCTTCTCATTGGCTCTTTTGGGAGGTGGGAAATAACTAAGGATTTATAAGCTTCTTAAAATAGATAGAAAGGAAAGCTCTCATCTTTGCTTTTTCTATTACCGTAATCAAAGTTCACCCTTTGTCTTGAAATAAGCAAGCACTTCCATTGTTGTCTCATTCACTAAGCTCAAGTACATACCTCTCTAATTGAACTCCTTAAGCTTAAGTTTTCTTTGTTTCAAAAGCTTCAATCCATAGCTATCGGTTGGGTAAGTAGAAACCCTCAATCTATGGTTGATTCCATTGACTATTGAACGCACAATTTTAACTTATGATTCTCAAGCTAAGCCTTTGTTCTTTAAGTTTTAATCTATGAATATAATGGATAGCTATTTGCTATTCTAAGCTTAGAAATGAGTATAGATGTTTTTATATTGATTGTAACACTTTATTATTGAATTTCCTAGCTCAAGAATTGGAGGAAGCTAACCCACCAACTCCAATAAAGGCTAGGAATAAGGGAATTGCTATCCGAGAGCCGTAGGAGCATCAGATTATCAATGTGAGTGTAGTCGGAGTCTCGAGAGTTGGCTAGGTGCCATCTCGAATCATTGATTATTGCTTATAGCATCGTTAACCATTATATTGAAGGTTTTGCCTAAACCTATTAAAAGCTATATAGGTAAGAACGGATAAGCATTGCATTGAAAACATGTCCGAAACATCGTTATTGTTATCATGGAAAGCATTGAAGCATTGTTATGTTAAGCTATTGAATATCGAATATTGCATATTGTTATTGAAAAATTGATATATATTTATTGTTATTGAATTACCGTGTCAAATCATTGTTATCGAATCATTGCTATTGATCCATTGTTATGGAATTATTGCTATTGAACTATTGATTATTGAACCTTAGGATCAATAGTATTGGATATAATTGACATGCCATAAAATTCATGAGCTTGTTGGTACGAGTATAGGCTATGACCTTTATTGTGGTGTGGCGGAGGGATGTTGACGTGTATTGGTCAAATTGGTGCGGTAGAGGGAAATATGACTAGAACATTATTGATATTGGTGCGGAGGTGGAATTCGTGTATCCATTTACTGTAAAATCGATCCAAGGAAACCTTTGAGTATTGTTATTAATCATTGATATGCTATTGATTATTGTTTTTATGATGATTATTGATGTCATGTTATATGTTGAGCATGATAATTATACCATGTTGAATTATATGCCTTTTGTTAGCATAGTTAGAATTGTTATCGAAGCATGTTGGATTGCATACCATGCTCATACATTATTATGGCTACCTCACTTAGACTATGCAAGTCTAATGCATTCTTCCACATTTCAGGTTAATAAAGTGTTTTGGATCGAGATCAGAGCTAGTTGGAAGTTTGATAAGTCACCACAAGCTTAGAGTAATGTGTTTTTCCCTATGAACTCCTAAAATGGTGGCAAAGTAGTTAAACTAGTTGAATCTGATCTTTCGAGTATGTGTATATTGGCTATGTTTTGTATAGACTATAAGAGCCCTACATAACACTTTGGTTTTGGCTAAGAGTAGTTAAAATGACATAATTGGCTTAAAAAGGTAAAATTATAGTAAATGAATTCATATTGACATAAGATTTGATATGCTAATGGATTGTAGTGTTTAAACATTGCTGGTAAAATTTCATGGCATTAGGACATCGTTCAACAGGTTAATTCGAATAAAAACTAGCTAGAATCTGTCATTACAACACAAGTGTATCGATACATGTCAAGCTGTATCAGTACGGCCTTGCATAATTAGACTTGATGAAATAGAGTGTATTGATACGACAAGGGGTGTATCGATACGGCAAAGGGTGTATCGATACGGACCTTGGAAGTGAGGTTTGGATAGTAAACTATATCGATACGGCTTCAAGTGTATCGATACGGTGGTAGCTAATTCTGTTAAAAGGCATTGAATCTAGTTTTAAATAGTTTACAAAATGGTCATTGAAATATTGTATGGTTAAATTGGATGGGTAAATGTTATCGTAATGACTTGAAAATTTACAGGAACACTTTTAATGTATTGAATTTCATCATGGAATTGTTAATTATAGAAAAGGACCCCTAAATTATCAGATTTACAGTTTAGTCTCTAAAACTTGTAGAAGTTAAGAATTGGTCTTAACGATTAATTATTGATCCTATTGAATGAATTGAGCTAATGTTTATGTTTAGTAAGGTTTGAAAAGCATGGTTTGTACTAAGTAACAATTATTAAATGAAAAATTTATCGCACCGATCACCGTATCATTCACCGGTAGAACTCTCCGACCTGGTTCTCGACCAGGCTGAGAAAGGGGTGTTACAAACACTATAGATATTTCTATAAAATTGTTGTTTGCATTCAAGTTTAGACTAATATCTTAGAAGACTTGTCGGTTAATGCTAAGTAGCATCAGGCAGATACTGAATTTCTTAATAAGTAGTAGTGGTGGATACAAAAATTTAATTATAGGGTCTAAAATAATTTCCTTTTTCCAATGGGTATGCATGTTTTTATTTTATTTTTATCTCTACCCACTACATTAATTTTTTTAGAAAAAATTAACTTTAAACTAAACTTTTCCCCCAAAATAAGTGTACAAATTGCACCCCATCCATGGCTATGTGCATCTACCACTTCCAAGTAGTAAGTTTTATTAAAAAAAAGTTGTTTCCCTTGATCAATTTACATTTTTGACGGCTTTTTGACCCTTTTTCATACTGTTAATTTCATATCATTAATAACAACAATCTTGTTGACTAGTGAAGTGAACAAGAGTCGGAGATGGTGGTCCGACGGTGGTTCTGACGAAAGTTCTAGGTCGAGATTGGAGTGTAGTCTTTGATTCCTTTTTAATTCTCAAGATAGAAGATCTTGTCTATTACATGTTGCATGCCCCCTTTTATACTAGTCGAAAAAGTGTCACTACAAGGTTGTCGTGGCGTTGTGATTGGACTAGCTACGTGTGACATTTTATACTTGCTTTGTCATCAATAGTGGTCACGTGTGTTGACACGTGACTGTTGAATGTTGTCCTCCTAGGTGTGTTCGCGGATCCAATTATTCAACATGTGGTTGTTCTTACTCTTTCACCCACATAAAGGGTTTGCAAACGCATGTTATTATTGTTCGTCTGCGTTATGAGTTCGCAGGTTGTGACCCTTCGATACATGGCGATGGGTGTTCGCAGCTACCAACACTTGCCCCCCAAGTGAGGCAAGGTTATAAAATGACTTTGGAGAACCTGGGAAGTTTTGGAGAACCTGGGAAATCTGACGGGCTTTCGTGGAGGGAAATTTTCGTGATAAAATATTTATGTGGTTATTCCACTTCCCAAGTGTTTGTAATCAATAAAACATTTGGTTTTAAAACAAATGGATTATTTTATATATTAAGCGTCACACGGTTAAGCCGTTTTGTGAGTGAAACATCTCTAAGAAGTTTTCTAAGATTTGGGTATAAGGTTATAAATAGGTCTTGTTCGTCTTTAGGGTTTTACTTCATTTGTTTTCTTTGCTAGATTGTTTGCTCTGAGTTTGTAAAAATCAAATAGGTAATATTTATTTTCTTCTACCTTTTCTTTTTAGGTATATTTTCTTTGTTTCGGTGGCTCGTCGACCGTGTTCGGTGGGAGTAGAGAGTGAAGAATACACATGTACTATGACATTGGATAAGATGTGCTAGACTTTGGAGTGTAGAGGTTTGCTCGTTCCAAGAAACTTTTGTAATCGGATTACCGTGCCAGTGGGATAGTATCGTTTGAGTGCAACGCGTGATGAAGATAAAGCATGGGTTTTATCCCTTTGTATACCTTCGAGGTTGGGTTCCATTTACCCATTTCACTCGTTCTTTGTGGAGTGGTTCAACTGGTATGATGTTGCACGAGCCAATTGTCTGGGATAGGCTGGTAGGTTCTAATGACATATTTTTTTAATTTCAAGCTTCATGAAGAAGAGCCCTCAGTCAAGGTGTTTCGTCATTTCTTACCAAGTTGTGGCTGGTAGTGAAACACTTGTGAAGGGCTTTGTCATGACTGCTCTTCGTAAAACGATGATGCTAGTGATAGTAAGCATACTAACAACATTTTGTTAGGATATTTGTTTTGAAATAATAATTTGAAAAAATGTTTTTGGACTTGTTTGAATATCTTAAAAACTTATTTAAAGTCCAAACAACTTGAAAATATGTTTGAAATGGTTTCATAGGTTTTAAACATGTTTAAAACGCTTTTTAAATGGCCAAAATATCATTTTTATAAGGCTCGTACCGATACACCTTGGCTCGTATCGATACCATTTTTACAAACCATTTCCAATAAGCAAAACTCGTACAGGTACAGCTTCTACAGTATCGATACAGGGCTGGTGGTATCGAAACCACCTTGATGGTATTGAAACCAGTGGTTGCGAAACCACCTTGATGGTATCGAAACCAGCCTATTTTTTTAGCTTTCAACAGTTATTTCCATAATAGGCATTGTATCGATACGCCCACATGAGTATCGACACCAAAGGCACCAGAAGAGGAAATTTTGTATGGAAATCAATCCTCAACGGCTCCAATTCATGTCCAACAGTCACCAACGGCTAGGAACTCATTCCAAACATAAATATAAGCCTTGGAACACTTGAAGATGGTTAGAGAACACATCCAAGCAACAAGATCAAGAGAAATTAGCTTTAAGTCTTATTCTTTCATTTCTCTTGTAAATAGTGTTTAAGAGAGTGCTTCAATCATTTTATCATTGTACACTTTTGTGAGCTTAAATTTGTGCAAACATCCACCTAGTGAGGTACTTTACCAAACAAATTCGTTGTAAAATGAGAGGTTCTAGTTTAGCCTTAGATAAAAACTAGAGTGGTTCTATCTTAGCCGTTTAAAGATAGGATTGTAAAGGTTTCCTCCTAAGCCTTGAAAAATGGACGAGTTCACAGTGAATTGGGATATCCTTAGTGGTGTGCTAAGGTAGTGGATGTAGGCCTAGTTTAGAAGCCTTGAAAAACTATTTGGTCGGTTTTAGCCAATTCAATCAAGAAGCATTTCAACTCTCTTAACACAAGACCGGAAGAGAGCAACAAGGTTTTTCAATTGGTATCAGAGCTTGTTCTTCATCAAATGACTAACATCCGGAAGTAAAGATCGTTTGCTCGAAGTTTTTCGATCAAGAAATGGCAAGATTTGAATAATGCCACTCTATCTCGTGTCCTCCGCTCTTCCAAGGAGAAGCATACTTCTAATGGAGAAATGTCATGAAGTACTACATCAAATCTCATGATTATGAGTTTTGGGACATTATTAAAGATGGCTACTCGGAAGCTCTTAAGAAGAAGAAGCAAATGAGTGAAAACGACACAAAGGTAAAGCTAAACGCAAAAGCGATGCACATCCTTCTTTGTGGCCTTAATGAAGAAGTTTCCAAGAAGGTCTCCGCATGAAAAAGAGCCAAAAAAATGTGGGAGAAGCTTGAGAAACTATATGGCACAGAAAAGAAGAAAGATGGTGTTCCATCTTGTGCTAACCTCCTCCAATCACCCAAGGTGGATGGTGTTTTGGCTTTCGATGAGCTTAAGGTATCTTCTAACTCTAATGATCCAAATGCATATTCATTTGATGTGTTACAAGATGTTTTCGATGAATTATTTTTGGAATTTGAGACTATGAATTCCAAATTTAAGAAAATGATTTCAAAACTCGAAATTGAAAATAATTTTCTTTTAAAAACAAAAGTGGATTTTGAAAACCAAAATGAAACCTTGAAAATGATTTAGAGTTTTCAAAAACATGCAATGATGTTTTAGAAAAATAAAATCTTGATTTGAAAGTTAAGCTTGAAAGCTTAACAAAAGAAAAAGAAACTATTTTCAATAATTCATCTTGTCACATAATGGCAAAATTCTCACATTGCCATTATCATGATCATTCTATACATACTTGTCCTACTAAGAAGAGAAAATCTTATAGAATTAGACAAGTATGGGTTCCTAAGGGAACTAAAGACATTATGACTAATGTTAATGGATCCAAATCAATTTGGATACCAAAAATCAAGTAAATGTTTTTGTAAGTGTGTGAGAGCAATAGTGATGATAGCAAAGATCAAAGAATGCTCAAGTTGGTTTTATTATATCAAAAAGTGGGAGATTGTTAGGATATTTGTTTTGAAATAATATTTTGAAAAATATTTTTGGACTTGTTTGAATATCTTGAAAACTTATTTAAAGTCCAAACAACTTGAAAATATGTTTGAAATGGTTTCATATGTTTTTAACATGTTTAAAACGCTTTTTAAATGGTCAAAATATCATTTTTATAAGGCTCGTACCGATACACCTTAGTCCGTATCGATACCATATTTGAAAACCATTTCCAGTAAGCAAAACTCGTACCGATACAGATTCTACAGTATCGAAACCACCTTGATGGTATCGAAACCAGCCTGGTTTTTCAACCTTCAATGGCTATTTCCATAACATGCACCGTATCGATACGCCCACATGAGTATCGATACCGAAGGCACCAGAAGTGGAAATTTTGCATGAAAATCAATCCCCAACGGCTCCAATTCATGCCCAACGGTCACCAACGGCTAGGAATTCATTACAAACATAAATACAAGCCTTGGAACACTTGAAGATGGTTAGAGAACACATCCAAGCAACATGATCAAGAGAAATTAGCTTTAATTCTTATTCTTTCATTTCTCTTGTAAATAGTATTTAAGAGAGTGCTTTAATTGTTTTATCCTTGTAAACTCTCGTGAGCTTAAATTTATGTAAACTCCCACCTAGTGAGGTACTTAGTTTACCAAACAAATCCCTTGTAAAAGGAGAAGTTCTAGTTTAGCCTTAGACAAAAACTAGAGTGGTTCTATCTTAGCCGTTAAAAGATATGGTTGTAAAGGTTTCCTTCTAAGCCTTGAAAAGGGGACGAATTCATACTGAATTGGGAAATCCTTAGTGGTGTGCTAAGGTAATGGATGTAGGCCTAGTTTAGAAGTCAAACCACTCTAAAATCATCGTGCAAATTATCTATTATTTTTATCAGTTTTAGCCAATTCAATCAAGAAGCATTTCAACCCTCTTAACACAATATCAAAATAGAGCAACAAGGTCTTTGACATTCGCTTAGATAGAAGCAAGTATATTAAAGTACAGTGCCGATTTGGAGGTTTCCTTTTGCCCATTATTTGTATAGACCGGTGAAGAATAAAGATGACGTTCTTGAGCAAAGTAAATTATCTCTCGTAGAGCAATTGCAGATTCAGAGGTTAGAGGCTGATGATAAGAAATAATATCATTTTTGAGACAAGCATTCATTGTCAGCGAATTAAATCTCAGAACAAACAGTACTGCCAATAGGGGTGTTCAAAATTACCCGACCCGAACTACCCAACCCGATTACTCGACTACCCGAACACAAATAACCGGGTATTTATTTGAAAATACCCAATTTTTTGGGTCGGGTACCCGACCCATAATTTTTCCCGGGTAGTCAGGCCGGGTTAAGGCCGAAATTTTTTTATAACCGGGTACCCGACCCAACCCGGTAAGTTTAATACTTATATATTTTATATTTTAAATTCTATTTTTATTTTATGTTTCTTAGTATTGTTCCCTAAAATTAATTTTGAATCCCTAACTTCTTTTTATACTTGTAAGTTTTAAAATTTTCAAAAATAATTATATTAATTTGTCAATATGAGATACGAAAGAAAAATCATGTTCAAGATTAATATTTTTAATACCTTCTTTTGTCGATAAACTTTAATATATATATATATATCCACATATTTCTCTCTTAAAACTAACCCCAAATTAATAATTTTGTGTTTGAAATATATATCATGAAATTTTACGTGTTTCTTATGATTTTTTTTCAAAAAAAATAGATTTAAAAATATATATATAAAATAAACTGGGTACCCGGTACCCAAATTTTGTGGGTACCCGATTTGTGTAGGACAGGTAATGGGCCGAGATTTCACTACCTAAAAATTTCGGGTACCCGGAATTTTGGGTACCCGAATTCTCAGGTACCCGGATTTGAACACCCCTAACTGCTAACGTATTCCAAGACGTAAGAAATCTTGTAGATAACCCAAGGAACCTAGTACGAACTCTCCCTTGCAAAAAATAAAGGAACAATTGCATTTTCAAAGCGTCATTGGGAACGCCTTGTTGACTGAAATATGCGCAAATATATAGAAAGGATTTAAGATGTTCTCATGTGTCTTCATGTGAAATCCCTACATATTGCCCATTCGAATTAAGCATTTAGAACATGACTGGTTTGAGTTCAAAATTTCCAGCCTGAATTGTTATCCTGACAACTCCAGATTGCAAATCATCTAATACATGCACTACAACATCTCTTATAGTCATATTTTGAAATTGTTCACCTTGTTGTAATGTGTTAGACTTATTTTGATTTTGATATAACTTAAATTTAATTTTCAAGGACTAACTTGTAAAAATTTGTAAAGTGAGGTTCACGAAATAAATTTGTCAAAAACTCGATTCAAACTTGTCAAAATGTTTTATAAAATGTTTGACTTTGTACCGATATCGAATATACTTTTAAAACTCAACAATTAGCCAAAGTTTATGCTTTTAAATGAAAGTTTGAAACTTTCTTTTAAGGTTTCAAAACCTCTAATGGCTAGATTCTTGAAACCTCTGTGAAGGTTTCGAAACCTTGGCCTTGTAACGGCTACTTTTTACAAATTCCTTCTTAAGGTCTCGAAACTTCTGGTAAAGGTTTCGAAATCTCTATGCAGGTGAGCATTTAATGCTCAGTTTTAATGGCTTCCAGCGGCTCCAAACTCCCTCCAACGTCTCCCAACGGTTAGAAAAGATCAAGAGCATATAAAAGAGATTTCCAAATAGTAATGAAACAACAAGAAAGCCTATCTAAATATTCAAGTAATCAAAATCCAATTTGTGCTCAATTTTCCATCTTTCTTGTAAACACTAGTATTGTTCTTCATTGTAATTGATTTCCTAGTGTTTCTTGGGTGTGTGAGAGAGCTTAAACTTTGCAAACACCTTCCTTGTAGGGATTTTCTAGTTTGCTCATTTGTACTCAAATTTGGGAAATGATTCAATAGACTTTGGAGTATAAGTCTATTAAATTGTGTAAGATTACTCATTATCTTAAAGGAAAGACAAATTAGTGGATTTGTGGAAAATCCTTAGTGTGGTCACTAAGGTAGTGGTGTAGACTCCATTGAGGGAGTTGAACCACTATAAATCACCTTGCAATTTCCTATCTTTGCAATTAGTTTCCACCACTTTCTAAAATTCCAATTCACCCCCTCTTGGCTTTATTCGATCGATTGCTACACTCAACAATTAGGGTACAAGTCTATTGAATTGTGTAAGGTTACTCTTTATCCTATAGGAAAGACAAATTATTGGATTTGTGAAAAATCCTTAGTGTGATCACTAAGGTAGTGGATGTAGACTCCATTGAGGGAGTTGAACCACTATATATCACCTTGCAATTTCCTATCTTTGCAATTAGATTCCACCACTTTCTAAAATTCTAATTCACCCTCCTCTTGGCTTTATTCGATCGATTTCTAAACTCAACATAATGGTGGGTCATTAGGATTTAGTGGTTGTATCAGATGTATCACCATATTGTTTCTTGGTAAAGTCATTTCTCTTTGCTTCTGAATTCTCTTCCTGATAGTTCGTTCAATCTTCGGATCAAGCTCAATAATATACTTTGAGTTGCTTCGAATCATAAAATACCTAAGATAAAATGAGAAAAGAAAAACAAAATTAGTAGCAAATAAAAAAATAAATTAAGAACAAATGCAAAAACAAAAATTAACAGAAAACTAAATTCTTCCCCGATAATGACACCAAAACTTGATCGAGTGTTAAACTTGACCACAATAATGTGCAAGAAAACACTATCGATGAAAGTATAGTAGACAAATAGAAGTTTGTCGGATATCGATCCCATGAAAACGATAGTTGAAATGTTTAAAAATGGTAATGCAATTAGTAACAGAAATAAGATAATTGTGAGAGATAATGTCGAAGCAATGCACTGGAATTAAAACTAAAGTAAGATAATAATGAAATTGGGGTTCCCTCGGTGAACCTTCAACAGAACATCGAATGCTAGCAAGAAACAAAAAAATAGATGATTTTCAGCCTAATAAAGCCATGAATATTTTAGCAACCCAACTTCTATTTTCAAACAATAACTTACACATTCATAATAACTCCACCTTCCGATGATAGCAATAAAACACATATAAGAACAAGTGAATCGAATTGCTTTAACTCTCATGCAACTTCCATTATCATGTTGCTAATCCAGTGACAGTAACTGCTAAAAACACTTCCATGCATATAACATCCAAACCTAAAAATTAAAACATAGAAGAAAAGCTTCATAAAATAAACATTCATTCAACATTCAAAAAGTATTTCCATACTAAAGGAATTTAATTATAATCATCAACGTTTAAACAAAAGAATATGTTAAGAATTGAATGGGAAAAGTTATTTCTAGCTAACTCGATTGCTCATTAATATTTTCTCTTGCTACGCACACGATACTACTATTCAGGGTTGTGTTTGCATCAGATTCACCTCAGTCTGTCCCCAAGAAAGCTTAAGCCACCATAACCATTAGGAAAAAGCTCCAAAAACAAAAGAGAAGATAAAGGTTTTCGTGCTACTAGATTCTTCTTTTTAATCGGGTATAAATATCCCATCTCATATAGGTGTCCTTCATGGATTTCGTCCTTGAATTGTCGTACAACGCAGTTGCAACTAATTTCCAGCTCATTAGCTTTGTTCTTATCGGCTATAAAAACTTCTTAACATCCGTTTAATGCAACGACAATCCTGAAAGCAATTTAAGCAACACTATTGCACAGACAGTCCTGAAAGCAACCTAAACAACACTATTGCACCGACACCATTGACAGATTATGAAAAATGCAAGTTTAACAAGCTAAAGTTCATTTAGTTACCAAATATAATGCAATGCAGTGAAGATGCTTAGAAACATATACTAAAAAGAACTAAATAGGGACAAAAAATTATTAAGCAAGGTGAAAACACATGTTCTTTAAAGTACCATCATCGTGCTAAAGACATAAACAATCATAGATTATTAT
>JAGYYJ010002925.1:0-82220 GCA_019671005.1 Hibiscus mutabilis
ACATAATACACATGAGTGTTTCATGAGAATTAACAATTTTTGTAACGGTTTTATTAACAAAAGATATATATTGATAATTTAGGGATAAAATTAGAATGTTCAAAAAGTTTGAGGACCAATTTAGAATGAGAGTCAAAGTTTAAGGATGAAACTATAATGCTCAAAAGTTTGGGGACCAATTTAGAATAAAAATCATAGTTTGAGGATGAAATTGGAATACTTTAAAGTTTAGGGACCAATTTAAAATGAGTGTCATAGTTTGGGGACGTATGGTACAATTAACTCTAGAATTAAATAAAAAATTAAGGATATAAACTCTCTCGTATTGTATTTGACCCATCATTAAATAATAATATTTTTATTTCAAAATCTATTAAACTTGTTATAGTAAAAATTAGAAATTATCCTGCAGTCATATCGATTTCAGGCTACAATACATTTTAATTTAATAAATTTTATTGGTTACTTCATTAATTTAATAGCATTACATATTATAAAATAAAAAATATATAATATACTATTCCTTAAAATAAAATAAAAACACAACAACAATATTATTTGCAATCATTCCAACTATAGCAGATTGTAATTTTATCAACTATTTTGGCAGCGTGGAAACCTCCAAATAATAAAGCACAAACAAACGCAACTCATATCCTGACAAAACGGTCCTCTGCAACGTTTTAGATATGAATTCTAAACCAATCAATTGGCATCAATGCCTGCAATTATCATGATAACGGAGAATTATTAGATGCTCTTTTATTTTATTTTTTTAAGGTGAATCTTCACATATTTCTTACATGTCATTAAATGAATGAATCTCATTGGATAGACCATAAATGACGTGATGTAATAATTTCTCCATGATAACATAACATTCACAAAATGTATCAATAAAAACTGTTTAAATTATATTACTATTATTTTTCTTTATAAAAAATGTCATTATGAGAAACAACATACAATTAGGCATAATGATAAGCTAAGTTGTGAATAGTGATGCGATTCTCTTTTAAATGTTTTGAAAAAGTTAAAGGATTAAAATTAATTTGAGGAAAGAGTAAGATTAAATTAATAAAAATATAAATATTAAAAGATCAAATTTATTATTATACTTAAAATATTAGATGAGTGAGGAATTTTTTCATTTAGAAAATGTAATTTCATTTAGAGATTGATTGATAAATGTAGGGTAAGTCAAGGATTGGGTGAAGCCAACTGTTATACAAAATTAATAATACTATTATTACTACATATGCTTTGTTTTCACATTTGAAACGTTATTTAAGGCGGTCCGATAGCTGCTACTCCAAGTTAAAGGCAAAACCCAGTTGTAAACCAAAAGCTAATTTCAACACTTTAGGATGGGGACCTTTTTCCTCATAATATTGATATCAATAAATAATATTTAATAATTCATGTAATGAGATAATTTCTTACGACAATTAATTTCATATTCTGAATTGTTTTCATTGGGAATAATAAAACTTAAACTGTACTATAGATTTTGAATCGTTTCGTTTTAAAGAAAACTGATATTTTTGTTTGAGATACGGATGTGGAGTGGAGTGGAGTGGGGTGAATTTTTTTTTCCGGACAGATAGTAGGGATAGCAACTGGTGGGTTTTTGGCCGCCCCGCCCGGACATACTAACTCATAAATTTGACCTCGCCCGTCTCAAATTAAAACATTAATTTACCCAACCCGCCCTTTCGATATATTAACATTTAAACTCGACCCCTGATTCGACCAAAAAATTAATCTTCGTTGACGATAAAGGTTAAATCCGACCAATCATCCACCACAATCATAAATTATAGTTTTCAAGTGACTTTAAATCTATATAAAAATAAAATAAAACAAATTTTAACTTACCCACATGCTAAATTACATATTTAAAAGAGCAAATTTGAACCATCGACCGACATAATCGAATATATTAAAACTCCCCGCCCCGATTTTATAATTTTCAAGCCTGGTACTGCCATGATCCCTGAAATTAAAGAAAAAACTAATCGGATCGAGTCGAGGTCAGATAATTTTGCCATCCTTAACGTGGTTTTAATAATTGCATGCTCTGTTCCGTCGATTTTCATTATATATATAACTATTAAAAGATTTAACCCATTGAGTGTCTCATAGTAAAAGATGATATATTTTTCTTAGGTAATATGATTCGAACAGCGTAATCTGTAAATATCTAAATTTATTCAGATATGAAATCAAATTAAAATAGTATATTGTAATCAGAATAGAGTGTTCAAAATATTAAGATAAATAATTAACATAGTCTGTAAATGTTTGAATTTATCCAGATATGAAATCAAATTAAAATAGTATATTGTAATCAGAATGGAGTGTTAAAAAATATTAAGATATATAATTAACATATGGGTTTGAAGGTGTTGTGAAATTGGAAGGATGAGGGAAGAAGAAAGGCGCCGGCAATTGGTAGGTGAGTCGGTGTGTTCCATTCCGCTGCATGAACCTGCGGGCTCCGTTAGGGCTTGGGAGGAAGTCGAGACTTGACCATATCAAAATCCCTGCCGAAGATGAGTGCTAGTGCTACCTCACTTATATTTTGTCTTCTAACGAGAGGTCGTGTCTGCCATGACGGTCATTCACCAGATACCGTCTATCAAGCCGGAATGAGATTGGTGCGGTTATAATGGCGTTTTACTTAAATTTGCAATTGAATTATTCAAAGTAAAATATTTTCTGCACTGATTATGTCTGTTATTTATATTATTCGGATTATTCAGCTGAATATCGTAGTTAAACAAGAAAAAGTCTAATAATGATTTAAAAGGTCAATTTTTGGTGCCTCTGAATACATTTCATTTCATTTCATTTCATCCTCCATGATTGATGCTGGATTTTGAAATGGAAACAACAAGGGGTAGAATTTGCAGGGGTAAATTTGGGAGGTTGGAAGGGGTCATGACCCCGACACATGGCCCATCACCCATCCCATTACTATTTTAATTCTTTTTCATGATTAGTGGCATGACATCATTTTGCTATTCAGCTCAAGCCAGTTATTAATTGAAAAAACAATTAGTAAGGTATAATCATTTTATTCAGTTTTCGTTTAATATAGGGTAAAATTTTAATATACGAGTTGTGTAAAACTAATTTTACACAAACTTGTATATTTACACTATAAAAATTCAAAATCTAAATTCCTAATCATAACCCTAAAAAAATAAACCTTAAACATTAAGCCTTATACACTAAATTCTAAACACTAACCTTAAATTATAAACTACACAACCTAAACCTCTATCCTTTAAACCCTAAACTAAAACTTTAACCCCTAAAATTAAAAGGCACGTGAGAATTAAAATTTATACAACATGTGTATCAATTTTTTTTCCAATAATATTGTATCTTTTCCACCTTTATTCCATATATCCCAGATGCTACGCACTGCAACCGTCGTCTTTCAACATCACCCAACCAAAGTCATTTTATTTTATTTTTATCGAAAGTACAGAATTGGATTGTCCATATTTTTTTATATAAAAAAGTCATTGGCAAAGTTGGCGTCAAGGTTGGTTCCGTGGGAGAGACCAATTCTCCCACACCACGCCATTTCTGTCTTCCAAATGGCATTGGTTTGTTTAAATGTTGCTATATTGTTTCCTCATGGTCTCCCCGTTATTATATGCCATTTGGAATATACAGCTATTCGGAAGAAACTTACCAAGTCGGGTTTTATGTTAGCATTTTTCCTATTGGGGTCTCTGCAAACCACCCAACCCTAAAGGCTCCATTCAGTAAGCGTGAATAAGAATGTAAATTTCATTACATGAATGCTACATGTTACAAGTATAGAAATAAAGAATGCTTCAATGGAAATCTAATGTCCTATGCTGCTGTATTCAAAACCCATAATTCTGGTCTCAACCAGTACTCGTATAGGATCCAATTGTTAGATACATATGCATATACTGAGAGGTTGCAGGTGAAGAAACTAACCGTAGAATGGCCGGTT
Source organism: Hibiscus mutabilis (assembly GCA_019671005.1). Classification (NCBI taxonomy): domain Eukaryota; kingdom Viridiplantae; phylum Streptophyta; class Magnoliopsida; order Malvales; family Malvaceae; genus Hibiscus; species Hibiscus mutabilis. The sequence goes on from JAGYYJ010002925.1 coordinate 4,001, forward strand.
TAGACTTTAGAATCGCATCATACGTCGCGTGTACAACCAAAACACCATACTTGGCTCTCATTGATTGAGATATAAATGTAGTCTTTGATGCTTTTGGATTATGACTGTGCAGTCTCAGGTGCCGGGCAATGTGCTGCTCGTGCTAGAAAGGATGATGAAGGCACAAACAACTGAAAGTGAGAACACAGACACCCAAGTGTTTTCTGTGTACATCTCCATTGCATCTGTAAATGAGAACCGAGTACGGTTCTCAGCCCAGTTCCGAATTCGATCTGCCTCTGCTGCATACAATGCCCTACCCTGAAGATACACAATCAATTAAAAGGATCATAAGAACAAAACTTTGACAAGCATTCCCTTGCTACAGGATTCACTGGCTGCAGTAAACCATTTTGTAATAATGATGGAAACTATGTGACAAATGTTTCCCTCAGAGAATCAAGGTTACCTGTTCATCAAACCAGCGACCTTGTCGCAGCCAGGCAGTGATTAAAGCCAATAGTATCCGAGGTGGGGTCAAGTAGTTGATGGCCTTCCCTGTTCCCTTTACAACCCGCATTCGTGGAACTAGACTTCTAGCAACAGTCTCAGGAAGCTCACAAATAATATTGAACATTTGTTTGTTCTTTAAGGTTGAGCCACTGCAAAAGTGCAAAACAAATATTTGACGAAGATATTTATCCGGAATAAATATTTGTTACGCAAAAGAAATTGACAGTGAAGTACTAGTCACTAATTTCGAACTGGATCTGCCATGCCTCTCGAGTTTACAGACAAATACTCAAATTAAATGTTCAAAAAATAAAAGAGAGTCTCACAAGTCAGGACGTATCCAACATACCTTAAGAGGAGATCTGTAAGGACCATGCCTGGAGATGCTGTGTGGATTCCTACTTTAGAACGTTTGCATTCCTTCAAAAGTGATGCATGAAGCTGTCTGAGACCACATTTCGTTGACCCATATCTAAAAAAGAGCACAGTCAATATTAACTATCGGAAACTTACGAAAATTTGAGATCTGTTGATAAGTAGAAGCCCACAAGAAAAAGAACTAACTGCAGTGACAGATAATGAGAACTTACACTGCAGTCAAAGGAGTACTAGATCCCCCAGAACCTGCACCATCCATGTTAAATATGTGTCCCCCCTTTGGCTGGTTTTTCATGATGCTCATGGCTTCCCGAGTGCAGAGAATAGAACCAACGAGATTTGTTGAGACAATCTATCCACATAAATCATCTAGTCAGAGACAAGACACTCTGACATCAATAAACCATAAACAAGAAGCCATTTCAGCCACTGAATATTGGAGTTCATGCATCTGACTTAAACTACGGTGAGAGAAAGTCGATTACTAGTTGTCTGTAGACTCTTGTTTAGTTGTGTTACAGAAACTAGTTACATATAGAAGCAGTTGAGGCAATGAAAAATGTAAGGAACTGGTAATTCAATATCCTATGATCCTATCTCCTATGAAGCATACAAGTCTGTGAGAAGATTATTATAATTGAAATGCTAAAAGGTGGAATTGCTCAAATAACATATCTAACAAATAAAAGATACCTGTTTGATATCTTCATCACTGAACTGTAGTAGTGGTCTAAAACCTTTGTTAGTGCCAGCGTTATTTATCTGGAGGTGATAAAACAAATCAGAATCACACATTCAGCACGTGAGTAAACGTTCATTCTCCACCCCCAACAAACAGGAACTACATGGCAGCTACTCAGACACACAACAATTGCGTTAATCATCATCAATCGTCTCATCACTCGTGTCATGCAAAATTATATCAGTATGCACGACTTTATTACACTTCTTCTGGTTAAGAGTCAAAATTAACTGATAATAAGCACATGGTTGTTCAGCTTCCTCCAAAATTTGACCTAACATCACTTCCCAAAAGCATCAACATGCTAACATTACACACTATATTGTATCTTGTATGCATGCGTTCACATGGCATGAAGGGAAGAGAGTGACAGTAGGAAAAATTAGTTTATACAACTCACCCAAATGTCAACAGAACCAAGTTCGCTGATGGCAAAGTTAGCCAATTTTTTGACATCATCGGCTTCACAAACATCACATGCTATGCCAACCACTTTCGCTTGTTCCAGATTCTTACTGGAAGAGCCACCGGCGATCATACCTTCCTTCAGGTTTTCCTCGAGTTCTTTGACGGTCATATCAACAGACTTGGGACTGTCTTGACAAGATCAAATAAGGAAAAGTTGCTGTGAGAACTATATTGATAATAATAACAGAACATAAAGTATTAATATCATAAACTAGCTTAATCGTGATTTTGTACTCCACCTGCGTGAAGCAACGACGACACGATCTCCAGAAAGAAGAAATTCTCGAGCAAGTGCCTTCCCCAATCCTCTTGTGCTAAATCAGGCAGTCAAAAACACAACCACAACCCAACAAAAAGGGTAAGTTCTCTGTATCATAGATCTATTAGCAACACATCTGCCTGAAATTTTGTTTATAACTTACTAGACATGATCTCAGGTCTTAAACAAAAACTGTAAAGAAACTAAAAATCAAATATGATGGGCAAATTACATATTGTACCTTCCAGTTATAACAGCATTTCTGGGACCAGCTCCACAGTGTTCATCTAGAACCATATTAGCTCCAATCATGGTTCCAATGATTATCCCTCCAACCCAGCTATACCAAACCCTTGAAGAAAAGCATCTAAAATCAATTCAAAGATCCAAAAGTACATTGGCTAACCTGACAACTGAAAGCCAGTCAAGAGAATCACTCCAGTGCTCATCATGGTCACAACATATCTTCCTATTTGCATAGCAATCTGGTTCATGAGGGGGGGGGGAACAAAGGTTATATTCAACAACAAGCTGATAACTCATATCAGCCAATAGTAGACACCCAGAAGATGAGAATTCAGTTAAAGTCTAAAGATGAATGCATAAACACAATTGTGAAACTAATTATAGAGCATAATTAAAACTAATTGAACATGAAACGTAAAGAAAAGGAGGGAAATTCAATTGATTAAAGACGGTTTACAAATAATACAACTCACCGAGGAGAAAACTTCATCGACTTTAGCCACAGCTTTTTCATATTCATCTTGAGATTGAGAACCGAATCTACTAACCCCGAAAACAGCAGATTTCAAAGATTTCCAAAACCCATCTCCTTTTTCCAGCTTCAAATCATTTTCCATCAAAATCCCAAGCTTTCTCTCGCTTTCCATCTCTTCCACTTCCCCTCCGTCATCTCCCTTAAACGACCGGCACTTCTGCACGTACGACCCACGGCGGCTTCTAGTTGGAACGGGCAACCGAACAAAACAACCACGTTTAACATTAAGCCAGCTGCTCCGTTGTTCCTTTAACCAAAACTGTTGGTCTTTCTGGAAAGTAAATAACTGAAGCTTCGCCACTGCCGTCATTTCTGTAAGAGATTCGAACGAAAAAGAGAAATTGAGTTCCCACTTTACTGGCAACACAAGAATAATATATAGAAAAGATCTTTTATTTTCTCCTAATTATCCAATCCGTTTTACTTTTATTTATATATATATACGTAATAAATAGATTTAAAAAATATCTGGGGAGAAACTTGAAGCGTATCTCCTTAGGTGGAGGAATGTGATGACCACACGTTAAAGCAATGTAATCTGCTGCACTTTTGGACGAAATGTGGCGTTGTGGGTCGGCGTTTGCCTGTCGTTTTGCTACATGTTGGGGAGCCATCGAAGGTGGGTGACGCTTCTACGCCTTGTGTTTTAGGCTTTTGGTTCTGGGTTTCGGCCTTTGGGTGGGTTGGGTTTTTGGGTACTCAACTCAGTATGTTGAAGAGTACGTATTACGTAATTCAAATAGTAACCATTAACGACCCGCAACGACAACCGGGACTGATTATTTATAATTTTATCTCAAAAGGAAGAATTAAATTCCGAATTTTTTTAATCCCGTTAAATTAAAAGTGAGTTGAGAAGATTATTTCGTAATGAATTTTTATAAAATTTGATTAATAAATTGAATATAGGTGATTAAATTTAAAAAAATTCTGAATACTCCCGCTAAAAGAAGTAAAAGAAAAAGCCTAACTTTTGCATGTGGAAGAACACTTTAATCAAACTCAAAAAGTTTAATATAGTCGTATATTATAATGGTGGAATGTTTTAGGGTGATAAATACAAGAACATGAAAATATATCACTTTTGTGTAAATTGTTCGACAAAATATATGTTAAAGACTCGGAAGTTTGGATTTGAGAAATGTTCCCACCGATTAATATTGGTGCAATGAGTGGGGCAATGCTTATTCGGACTGTTTGGGCTTATTGTGTTGCGAGGCTTAATTGGGATGGGCCCATATGCTTGGCTGTTGGACGCCAATCTCAATTTTTTTTTATCAATCTGCTAATCCAATAATTAGGTCACGAGTATTAATTACGCAGACAGCTGCACAAGAACATTTGGCATAACCCCGGTATTTAATAATTCCACATGGATATAATTACTAAAAGTGGTATATCAAGAAATCTTGAAAGAAAAAAAACTACCGGAATAGCACTCAACAAAAGTAGGGGAGTGTGAAAAGGAAAGGGATTGGGTGTCACTGCACTTGACATTATACTACAACTCAAAAAGCTGAACCCAACAACTTAAACAAAACTGTCTGTTAGCTCTTGTTGTGGCATTTCAGACAATTCAAAGTACCAAGAGAAGCTCATTTCTTTTCTTGTTTGGAAGCTTCCCAACGGTGAGATACTCTTTAATCTCAATCTTGACTTGAGTTAATGAGGGCCTTAATTTCGGGGACATATATCTATATTTACAAATATATATGTATAATAAAGTTTTAAAGCATAGGGAGTCCCATTGCTGGGGAACAGGAAGAAATTTGTGTTGTTATGGCAGCTACAACCAAAATACTGTCCAGCAATGTGACATCCCCTGGAAAAAGGCAAACATATGATATCAAATTAGAAATTTATTTTAAATAAATATAATATGATTGTAAAAATGTAATTTATTTTAATAAGTTTTAAATTCAATGTATTACATGCTTTAAGCAATGTGATGATATCGAAAAATGCAATTAATAAATGTGGTACTTTGCAATTAATTTAACCATGCCATGCCTGGAATTTATTTCCCAAACTAGGATTGGCCTGGCCAATTTATTAACCCATTTTTAAATGTCATTATTTTTATGTATAATTTATAATTCATTCTTAAATTTTATACCAATATGATTTTCAAAATATCTATAAACTCTCTTGTTTTTACTATTAAATTTAAAAACGGATTATAAACTTTTAGTTGGAATATTTTTAAAAATAAAAAATAAAGCACCAAGAAGTAGTTGACTACCCGTGAGCATCATCCTGATTTTCTATTGCTAATTAATCCCAAGAAGATCAAGACTTCTTAACTTTAACCCACATTTTGCACAATCAAAGACAAAGAAACAAAGTTTTTTTAATATTTACGAGATTTAAATTCTCGTTTCTCGCTTATTTAAATACAAGTTTCGCTTCTGCATTCATAGATCGCCACTCTCCTTCCAAAAAAAACCTCTCTGGATTCAATGGATATGGAAAATCGTTTCAAGCTAAGAATCTCTCGCATGTTTCGATCCTCGCTTAGCTCTTGTCGGACCCGGAACATCTCCGATGTCATCGAAAAACCCGTTTTTTCACCTCAAAACCGCAACAATTTCCACTTGGTCGAGCCATTCTCGCCTTCGCCGCCACACAAGGCTCCATCTCTCCCTTCCAATTCTAAACCCAGAGAAGCTCTTCCCAGACGTAAGTCTTCAGCTCGGTACCCTACTTTTGTAGTCTCCGCCGCTGATCTTCACGACCGAAACTGCCCGCCGCCTGCAGCCCCTGTAATGCCTCTGAACATCTTCTCCGACTGTAAAGACTTTGGTTTCTACGAGAAGAAAAAGAAGAAGAGCATACCCAGAAACAAAAACAAGAAGAATAACCAAAGGGTTCACGTTCAAAGCAAGCATATGTCTTCCACTGCCGTATTTTTCAGCTCATCTTCACAAGAAAGTGCTACTAGCAGTCATAATACTTATTATGGTGGGTGGTGGTTTAGCAGTGAAGATGAAACCGAGACTCTTTTCTCTTCAAGGACACGCTCGTCGGATTCATCCGAGTCTCTCCGGCAATATGCCAATTGCCGGAAAACGCGCAAAACTCGTCGGGGAAGAGCTGAGAACAGGGGCAGCGAAATGCGGGTGGGGGTTTTACCTCTGGAAGGAACCGATGAAGTCAAAGATAGCTTTGCGGTGGTGAAAAGTTCAAGCGATCCCTACAATGATTTCAGGACATCAATGGTGGAAATGATCGTGGAGAGACAGCTATTTGCAGCTGAAGATCTCGAGCAACTGTTGCAGTGTTTTCTGTCGCTCAACTCTCATCACCACCACAACATAATTGTCGAGGTCTTTACAGAGATTTGGGAGGCTCTGTTCTCTTAACCGGTCTTGAGATGCAGAAGAACAAAAGTTGAAAACTTTGCTGGTTTTCCCTTTGTTTATTTTAGTTAGATTTTAGAGTTTCAACTCGGACTTAAGGTTGTTAATTAATGCGATCGACTTTTGAATTTGATCCATATTATCGTCCTGAACATTTTATGTTTTGTTCTTCTTGTATGTTTTGTTCTGTCTGTTCCACGGCTGCGATCAAAACACTGACTTCAAATCACGTTATTTAAGGTAAAATATCTTTTTTATAAAAAAACACAATTCAATTAGAACAAATTAAGTTAATAAAATAGTTTTAAAAATTTTATGATTGAATTGTCCATTAAAACATTTGGTCGACCATTGTACAGCAGAATATTTATAATTTAATACTCAATAAATTAATAACCTTTCTAAAATAATAATTCCTTTCCGTCTTAATTTGGGTTTAAAGTCTAAATTAATAATTTTGATGAATTAATAAGATAATAATTTATCGAAAAATTATTATATAAATTTATGGTCCCTTCAATATTATAAATTAATAATTTTATAAAAATACAAATATAACTAGAACAACTTAGTAAAATATGATTCTATTGTTGTTTGCTTGTTCTAAAAATTTAAATCTAACTGTATTCCATCACTAACTTTCATCTCTAACATAGTGCTTTACGTATTTGATCTGTCATGGTTGATTTCTAAATACCTTTTAGATGTGAAGTCATGGTTGGTTGGTTTTGATTTGGTTTGACTAATTATGCATGTTTGATGTTGTTTATATAGTGATTGATGTCCTTATCATACATGAACTTGCATTAAGTTTTAACTAGTACTACGTACTAGAATGAACTTTGTTTTTTAAGGGTACGTGTTATATTTAATTAATCACATTGTACATGAACATCATTCAATTAGTCAATACATAAACTTACCATATATGTTTTATTCATGAAAAGTAATGTAGGTTCGTTGAATCGGTAAAAATATATTTAAATTAACAAATTATTAATTTATTGGTTAATTAATACATCTTTAAATTAATAAAAGTACGTGATCCCGACATTATTAGTTTATAGAGGTTTTACTGTATTTGTGTTGTTGATACTTTTACAAATATTTAAATAAAATATTACTATTATTTAGTACATTATCAATTGAAGCAAAAAATTACAAGATTCTTTGAAATGGTGAGAAGTGTTTTTTATATATTTATAAGGCTTATATTATAAATAAGTATTTAAAGTATGGTAATTTTTTATTTAGGTGTTTAAAGTACTTTTTTTTAGTTAAAATAAGTACTTGAAGTATACTTTTTGGTCAAAATAGGTCCTAAAGTATATATTATTTCATATGAATTCCTAAAAGTTGACATGTGACATTGTTAAAAAATACATTAAGTACTTATTTTAACTAAAAAAATCTACTTTGACCAAAAAAATACTCTAGATACCTATTGGGATCAAAAATATATATTTTAAGTACTTATTTGACAAAAATAATACTTTAAATACCGAAATGAAAAAAATTAATATACTTTATATACTTATTTGTGATATAGGTCTATTTATAAAATCAAAATGAAATTAAATGAGACACTTAACAATTATCATCATTTCAAAGGTGATGGTGTAAACATTTTCGCTGTTAGGACTTAGGACACTAGAAAATAACTCTTAAATAAAATTATTATATTTTATTATTTGAAATTTAAACACATAATAAAAAGATTTTCTTATAAACAAACTTCCATGTATAATAATAATAATAATAATAATTAAAAGAACAACATACGCAAATTGACAATATCTAAATAATAAATTTATTTCATCCGTGAATGTGAGTGCATATATAAGGCTAATAGAATTGAACAATTATTGGAAGTTTATCAATAATATTTTATTTCATCCGTGAGTGTATAAAAGGATAATTTAATTAAACAGATTTTGGAAGTTTATTGGTAATTATTTAAAATATAGACACTTGCAATAATAATTACAAGTGCAAACATATTTTTAACAAATATTCTTTAAATGAATATGTCTAGATCCAAATAAAACAACTCATTATTTATTTTGATTGATTTCGGTATGTGCAGATCAATTTACTTGGAATTTGACTATGCTCATTTTCAGAAACTTCAATAAATAAAGTTCATTCATCAATTATGCTTTTAAGATATTTGTATTTATTGTTTTAAGATGCGATATTTAAATTATTTATTCCTTTAAATAAAAAAATGTTAAACACTTAAATATATTTTTATATATGTTACAACTTACAACACAACATCAATAATATTAACTAAGTTAAACTTAGTTAATTTGTATTTATTATTTTAAATGATATAAAGTTATGGTTGGCCTGATACAAGACAAAAATACTCAAAACCATGATTTGAAAATTATTGGTTTGCAAAAAGAAGACAAAAATTTGCCATAAAATTGTATGGTTACGTCTCTCTCTATAATATTGTCTTTTGTTGTGTTCTTAACAAATTGCTTAATTTAATTTTATTTGATGCAAATTCATTTTTTGTTTATCCGATGAAAAAGAGGACAGAAGCAAATATATATATATATATATATATATCCCACCATCCTAACATGAAACGAATAAATTGTTTGTTTTTGTAGTATAGTAATATGCTGTCAAAGATTTGTTCCTATGTTTAAACCTCCGACAACATGATCACTAATAGATCCAAGTATTAAGCCGAATCAGATTCATAATGTTGTTTTTTTCAAATATTATTTTTGTCGTGTTTATATTCATCCCACTTAGATCCAATGTTAGGCAAAAATTAAGTAAAATCTTAAGAGAAGAAAAATAAATAATAAAAATATTGGGTTTTTCTAAGTACTAAAAACTAAATTTAAAACTAATAAGTATCATGTGCATTAGGTTTTTAACAAACCAATTTAAGTTCGAATATTGAAAACGTCATTCTTGTTAGGAACAAATACAAAACTTGATTAATATCTTAAACTTGTATAAAATTTCGGATTTGGAAATAGCCTAGGGTTTGGAAATTAGGGCAGAGAAGGAAGGCAGTGTGTGCATGAACAAGGAAATGTCGGTTTCAACTTTGGAAGATTTGAAAACCAGATAGAAAGGTGAATGCGGAAGAAAGGAAGAACATGTCAATGGTTTAAAATAAAGACAAAGCGGAGAGAATGTGAGCCGTGCAGTCATCTGGGTTTTGGGTTTTCCTTACGTGGGGGGACTACTGGATCTGGATGTGCCCTTCTGCTTGTTTTTCTTTCTTCTGTGCTTTAAAACACTTGAAAGCTATGTCTCATATTTAAGCATGCAAGAAACTATAATGGAAAGGGAAAAAAAGGGGTTGGACGGGTTGCTTTCTCTTCTCTTTCTCCCATATATCAATGCCATTAATGAGCACATGGATTCTTGCAAAAACGATCATCTTCTTTCTTAGGACATCCTTTTCCCTTCCCAGCTCCCACCCTCCCCGGTATTTAAATCTCGCAACAGATTTCTGCAGCCCTAGGCATTTCCTTTATTCGAATACGATTCAAAAGAATGTCTGAATTTGGCAGTGAGGATATATGTGTTGGGATGCTTCTCTTCATTAATGGTTGCATGTTCTGGGTTCTTGAGCCTCTCCTCTCCTCTCATTCCGCATGTGATCGTCTGCTCCGTTTTTCAAATTTTTAACGAGTCCTAGTCGTATGGCTTGTTTGAATGGAATTTTGATCATCTGGTCTGGCAATGAATGCTTTAGGCTAGGCTTTTCTTCTTTATGCTTCGGAACCTATGGATAAATAGGAGTTAGCCCTTTAAACATAGGTAAGCCCATCATACTGTCTCTGGGGTCCTTTCTGTGGAATAGACAAAAATCATATTCAAACCTTTCCTCATCTTTTGAATGTTTGAATCTTGAGAAGTGAATTATGAATGGAAACACTTGTGATGTGATTTTTGTGTAGCAAAGTATGAAACTGATTCCGATATATTTTTAAAATTATTTATTTATTTAAAAGATAAATACTTGCTAAAAACCAATTTTACTTTAAATTTTAAAAATTTTGGTAAAGTTCACAAATGATAAATAATTATAGTCAACTATTCAATTTGGTAATCAAACTTTCAATTGCTTCAATGTTGCCATTAAACTTTTGGTTTTGTTTCGATGTTACCACTGAGTGTGAACAGCTGTTAACCGATGTTAAAACATTTTTGTATAATAACACATTTGGTCCTCTACATATGCACATTCAAATAATTTAGTCCTAATTTAAAAAAATAATAAATTTAACCCTCTTTAAAAATAATTCAACGCTAAACCCTAAATAATAAACCATCTTTGTGCTCAAAACATGTCTTTGCTGAGCAAATTGCTGGGTAAAAGTCGAGTTTCGGAGAGCTTTAGCAAGGAATGCCATTATCTGCTGCTGTTTCCTCTCCGTGCTCGATAACCTTTCCTTCATTGAATGCTGCTGTTGCTGCCTTGATTGCACGATATCAGCTAGTAAAACACTTCGATCCCTTTTTAGTCGCTCCGGCTCTTCATCTAATCCAAATTGTCCCAACTCAGCACAAGCTCCTCCACCTTGATGTTGCGAGATTGGCACCAAAATTTTTCTCCTTTTGATAGTTTACATTAGGTGCTTTTGCCCTCCCAAAAACCCTTCATTTGCAAATTCCCATCTATCTGGATCAATTTTTCTCAAACCCTACATTCAAATCCACCACCAAACTGATTACTACATCTTGAAATAGAATCAAGCTTAAGAAATTAATGATGAAACTAAGAGAAAATCAATCATTTTGAAGTGAAATACTTACATATGTATTGAGCTGGAGGATGAAACTGGAGAAATTGTTCCTAGGAAGCAGAGTGGTGGAGAATTTATGAGAGTCCCAGACAAGTGTTTAGGCTTAATATTTAGGGTTTAGGGTTGAATTATTTTTAATAAGGGTTAAATTTATTATTTTTTTTAAATTATGATTAAATTGTTTGAATGTGCATGTGCGGAGGACTAAATGTCTTATTATACAAAAATATTTTAACATCTGTTAACGGCTGTTAACACTAAGTGGTAACATTGAAACAAAACGAAAAGTTTAATGGTAACATTGAAGCAATTGAAAGTTTAGTTATCAAATTAAACAGTTGGCCAAAGTTTAGTTACCATTTGTAAACTTTACCCTAAAAAAATTGATGTGATTTCCACTTATGAGAATAATGAAACACATTACATGATATTTTAAAAATAAAATATGCTATAAAAATTAATTAGTACTATTATTGATGAGTGATGCCCTACTTACAAAAAAAAGGCATAATTTAATTAAAAAGTGTTTTTTCTCGAACATTATGATAAATTTTAGTAATTATATAAGTAATAAAAATATTCGATTTAGAGATTTATTGATTAATTGAGTAGTCAAGAATTATTATGTTGTTCTATCTTATATGAAAATTATTGGAAATAATATATTAGAAATTAAACTCATTAATATTAAAAAAATAAATTAAGCTCACTAATAATATATAATTAATGGAAAATATTTAATATTGTAATATGAATATAGAAAAATAGAATCTCCTTCTTTTTATAAAATGTGGATTCGAAAATTTTATATACGTAAATTTTGTTAAAAGTTAAAATTTAATAGATATTATAAGAGCGCATTATAATTGTTTAAAAGATTTATATATGATGCACAGTCACGCCACAACATTCTTCCCGTTATTGAAAAACACATGGGCCTACAGTCAATCCCTGGAGGCCCAAAAGTGATTGGGTCCACATGAATCAACCCTCACGTTTTATGATTCTCATTATTATTGGAAGCTTTGTTGGACTTTGAAGCTATACTAATCTACACCTAGCAAACTTGACCCGAGACTCGAATTGATTTATTCGACCTGATATTCGATATAGACTCGAATATGATTGTCTAAACTTGACTCGATTTCGAACCAAAATTGACCCGAATTTAGTTAGACCGAAAATCAACCCGAATCAAAATTAACCAAAACCGAAAACAACTTGAACCAAAAATCAACACGAACCAAAAATCAACAGAACCGAAAGTAACCCAAAACAAAAGCAACTCGGATTTAATTTCCTCAAATATGTATGTTTTATTCTCATTTTGTATTATATTACTAATTAACAACTACCCCATTAATGGTTATGTAGAAAAATGTTCCTCTTTCAGTCCAAGTAAGGTAAACTCGCGTTTAAACAAAAACGAGTTTCAAACTCACGTTTAGCTAAAAGTAAGTTCTATGTAAAAAAATTGGTAAATTGATTTTTTTTTATTTCTTACTTACCCACTAAACACATAATTCGCGTTTAGCTAAGAGCGAGTTTAAAGCTCGCATTTAACTAGAAGCGAATTTGACTTACGTAAACTGAAATAAAGTATTTTTCTACATAACCATTAATGAAGTAGTTTTCTAATTATTTTCCTAAAAAAATATTCTCTTGATTTTGCCAATGGATTATCTGCTATACAACCGTTTTGTTTCGGCTTTCTAAAAGAAAAGTTGATGCCAAAACTTTCGGTTGCAATATTCCAATGGCACTTGCCAAGAAGGGTAAGGTATCTTTGGACTGTTACCCGAGCTGAGGTGACATGCTGTTGTTGGGTAGCCCAATATAAGACAACAGCACTTAGTGCCCATTGCTTTCTAACCATTTCAATTTAAATACATGTATACGTATATCTTTCCTTCACGGGTTAGTGGGATTACTGCTAAACACGGTATTAAAAGGTTGTAGCTTTTTTTCTTTCAATCACCCATACTTTCAAAGCCGTCTCAAATATTTTCGAGTCCGTCAATTAAATTTAAAAAATAGAGCCATATAGATTGAAAATATAAATAAAAATCAAGTCCATTTTCAGCATTTTTATTTATACCATCACACTAAAAAATTAGGTTTAGCGTAAAGTTAGATTCTAGGGGTAATGTGTGTTTTCAGGGTTTGTGATTTAAAATTTAGGGTTAGAGCTTAAAATTTAATTTTTTTAGTGTTAGGTCATAGAAAGGGGCACTGAAAAAGGGTAGGGGATTTTTGTCTTGAAAGTATAGTTCATTACTTTGTACAATTAATTTAATATTTCGTTAACAAACCATTATTTTCATTGTTGACTCGTTCAGATATGGTTTTGTAGAGGTCTCAAATATGAGGCTTAAGAGATTTAGCGTCCGACTCATCTTACTAAACCAACTGAATGTTAACATGTTTTAAACTTTTTTTTGAACAATTTTCATTTGGGGATAGGAGGAAAAATTTGCTCTTAATGAGTTTTGAACCCACAACCTAAGAGATAAGGGAAGATATCAAACGAAGAGCTTTAACTACTTGATTTACATAATGTTAACTATGTTCTAACTTTTTTAAATACACATGTTAACGTCAATTTTAATGATTTTTAGAGACAAATACCAAAAAGGAAAAACAAGGGTGAAAAACCAATAAGAAAAACAGATTCCGAGATGTGTAATGTGAACCAACTAATAGCCACCCTCCAATAGCGAAAACGGATATGGCGGTGGTGGACGCGCCGCTGTCTCTTCCTCCACCATTTCTCCAAAGTAACCCATTTGTTCTTTCCAATCACCATGCCCTGCTATATTGCTTGGCACCGACGATGACACCGCCATGCCTTTTGCAAATACTGAGGGAGCCACAATCATCTCCGGTATTTGGCATGTTACTGTACCGCGGCCGTAGTTCATAAACTGCCCCACTAACTCTTTGGAATCCTCAAGCGGCAATGGCGACGATTGATAACTTGAGCCACGAAAGTTGTTCTCTAAATGGAATCCGGTTTCTAGGGACGAAACGGTTCCTGCATGCCATCCATCTCCCTCTTCGGATTTCACTGAATTATTCGAACCTGCAAGGCTCAAGCTCGAAGATGATGACTGCGAAGATGGAAAAACCGTCAGCCGCCGCTTCTTGTCGGCGTTAAGTTGTTTTTCCCTTTCCTTTTCGAGCACCATACGAGGAAGGAGATCAGGGTCTTCCACGACCTTGTAAAGAAACGACATCATTTGCTGCGGCCGTCTCTCCGTGGCTTCTAAACGCTTGTTCATGTCCCGCAATTCTTTCTCCATCGATTTCTGTTCCTCTTTCAGCCTCGCTATTTCCATCACCATTTCTTCCTCCTCGTCGTCTAAATCCTCAACTTTCACACGCTTGTATGAACTTTTATTATGCTTTCTCCTCACTATGTTCTTCAACAAGTGCTTTTGCCCTCTGAGAAACCATTCGTTTGCAAATTCCCAGTTATCGGGATCCACCTTTCTGAAACCCTAAAAAAGCAAAACAATACATGTATACACATAAACACAAAAACTTGAAGAAAAACATTAGACAGATATCAGATTCAATTCAAACATAAACTAAACTTACATAAGTATTAAGCTGGCGAACAAAGCTAGAAAAATTGCTGTGCTTGAAGTAAACAGGCAAGATCCTCTGAGTGAAAACCAAATAATCGATGACTATGAAACTGTTATTAGCTTTACTCCAAGTAACCACTGTGTTAGTCATCGGATCGTTGACCATCTGATAAGTTTTCACAACGAAAGGCGCCACCATATTGTTCGTGTTACTGCCAGCCTCCATCTCTACATGGAAAACTTCACCGTTTTTGTGCCTAAGCTAATTCCCAGAGTTTTCCTTCTTCCCAAGAGTTGGGTTTTGCTGCTTTTGCCCTTTGGGTTGTATTTTAATTGTTTTTCTTGGTTTTGAGTTGAAATTGTAGAAGATGAATCGTTATGGAGTATATAATTGAGGAAATGACTGTACTGTGACGAGAAAGGGAGTCGGGGCTAGAATCGAGATGGGTTTGTTTTGATATTTTTTTGTGGGTTCACGAGATGGGCGCCCACATGGCTCCGCTTTTATCATCTTCGGCTAGATGTCTTGGATCGCATTGGCTTTAGTTTTAGATATTTTTAGAGGCTTTGTTTGACACATTGAGTGCGCTCGACACACACGCGTGGGGGAACATGGTTGTAGTGCGTTTGAGCTTTAGAATTAGTGACGCGGTCCCCTCGGGTATAAAGAATTGTAGCTAAAAGACATGGGAACCAAAGATGGGAGAACAGGTGTCCCTGGGTCAAAGGGATTCGATGGTACAATATAATAAATTCCTCCTAAAATTGGTTTTATAAATTCAATTATAACTGTTGGACATGATTTGTTTATTTGGTATGCATTGACACGCCTATCATAAAAGATAAACAAACAATGAACTAACAAGAAAGAGAGAGAGAAAGATTAACAAACAAGTATGTCATCATTTTATTATGTTATATTTTAATACATTTAGCACATTCAATTTAAGATTTTACTTCCAAACTTTACTAAAAATTAACTTTTTAATGGGCGTGAGGGAAACCGATTAAATAGAATTAGTCAAATAAATCGAATCAATTCCATCCATTTTTTTCAATTTTCTGTTAATTAGTTTGGCTTTGACGATTCATTCAATTTTAGAAATCCAAACCGTTTAATTTGATTAAGTTTTGTTCGAGTAATAAATTGTATGTATATGTTTTAGTTAATCTAATCTAAATATGAAATTATATCCAAATATGAAATAAATCAAACAAATTATTTAATTAGTTGCACGTAAATATTTAAATTTACAATGATGTTTTTATTTTATAAATGAATCTTAGAAAAAAATACCAATTTGGTTTAATCAATTTAGTCGATTATTTCGGTTCAGTTGGAAAAAAGTTCAATTTGATTATTTCAATTTGGAATATAAATTTAATTAGATTAATTCCATTTAATATTTTTTGAAGAGAATTCCATTTAATAATTAATCAAATTATTTGAATTTTAATGTATAAAAATAGAACCGACTGAATGCACAACTTCTTTTTTTAATGAATAAATGAATTGTCCAATAAGAGGAAGCCCAATTATTGTTTATTTGATAAGGGCAAGGCATTGGGCCATTTTTTTACAATATCTTTCTCAACTCTCATAATACCATTTCAAGCCATTGGTTCATGGTTGCATAGCCTCCCGAGCCCCACACAAACAACTAGTAAATGCAATAAACAAGGTTTATGCTTAACTAATACGACTTAATAAATTTACTAAGTTACATTAACAATTATTCCATATATAACAATAGTTTTTTTACTGTTTAGTGCAATTATAATATAATATTTGTTCTTTAATTTTAATCTTTTTAATAACACACCTTAGATAAACAAACTATTAAAATTTAAATCACTTAAAAATAATAATATTCTTATTTCCACTAACATCACTAAATAAGTTGAATTTAAAAACTTCATTATTGGCGTATAATATAATAATCCCCATTTATAGTCTGATATTCTCATTTGCTTTCGGCAGTTGTTTGGGGCCTCGTGCATTGTGGCATAAGGCTTTATAGGAGGAAGGTGTCGCTTCCCCATTCGTTCACACCTGAGGCCTACAAATATAAATTCCATTGATTGATACTAGCTACCTAGGCTAGGGGTGTGCATAATTAATCTTAATAGTTAACTCTAATCGATAATCAGTATAATCGTTATATTTTATAAGTTAATTAATTAAATTATTAAAGTTAAAATGTTTCAGTTAATAGAACCATTCAAAACGATGATTAATGATTGCAATTACGGTTATGAATTTTGACAAGTTATTAACTTATAAGTTAACTGTTATTAAATTATATATATATATATTTAAAAATAAAATATCTCCAACTAAAAATTAAGCCTACAAACCCTATTTTATAATTTTTAAACCTATTTTATAATATAATTCATAATTATTTTTTATCTTCCATTTGCTAGTATTACATTATATTTTTTATACTAACTTGTTTCACATTTTGAAATATAAGAATGAAGGATTTTGAAATATAAGAATGAAGGATTTAACACTCAATCGATAAATAACTATGATTGATGAGTCATTTTTCATTTTAGAGGAAGTATATGAAGGACCTTAGGTGATTTGATCATAGAGTTAACTTTTTTTGTTTGTGGTAGTAACTCGTGGAAGTAGTGAATATGTGAACAAAATTGTAATAGGTTATAGTCTACAGGTTAACCTATAATCTAGCCGTCGATTGACCGTATCTTAACGGTTAACCAATTTTTAACGATTATGTTACGGTTAGATAAATTTAATAACCACTATAACAACTTCATAAACACTCCTAAAGTCCTATGCCCTTTACCTTGGAGAGCACATTTTTTTAATGTACCCCCAATTTTAGGCTTGTCTCCATTAAATAAGCTTTTCTTTGTCTTTGTCCGTTTATTTTTAGCATTTTTTTTACTATATATGTTATGGCAAGATGTTCAAAAAAAATGTTATGGCAAAAGTTTTTTTTAAATACGGACAATCAACTGCTTAATATGATTAGGTAACATATTCTTTAAATAAGTTCAAATGTTCAAATATCGATGTTGTAAATAAAATAAATTAAATTGAAATTAATTAAGATTATTTAATATTCGATTTAAAACTAATTAATTAATAAATGATATACCTATAATTATAAAAATGATAAAATTTTGTCAATGCAAAACAAAACAAAACATATTGTAGCTTAAACCAATAGAGGATCATTAAAAAAACCGGTGATTATCAGACGTTACATGAGAAAGCTTAAAGTCTGGATCATCACCATAAACAAACTGATTATCCTTGCGATTCTACATTCAAATGAGCAAATAGTTAGTATTAGTTTATATTATGATATTATCGTGTTTTGACTAATCGACTCTACTTAATGTTAAAATTTGGATCGAAAGTCAAATTTCTAAATTCTTATTTAAATAATTATCTAATGTAAAATAAATAGTAAATATAGTTAATAAATTAACAAAACCATTTGTCTTAATGATATAGCTCTCCATATAAAATTAAGATTTTTAAAAAATAGACGTCGCTGATTGCAAATAAAAATATATTGAAACCCGACTTATACCAGTTCAATCCTATTTTTAAAGCTGTTTTACCTATCCATTTCCAAGTCTTGACAGTTTTCGTTTCTCTCAAACCATTCGACGATTACTTGTTTAGCTTTAATGGTTTTTTTTCTATTGATTTGTCTCAAGAATCTGAAACCAATAATCTGTATAATTGCTTCAAGTGATCTCAGTTTTATTGTGTGTTGTGGACACGACCGGTCCTGAGATTTTGGAGTCCCGGAGCAAACCGAAAAATTAAGCTCTTAATAATAAGTGTTGAAAATAATTGAATTATAATAGTAGGTCTCTAATAACAAATATTAAAAAATAAATAAATTTTAAGAGAACGCACCTAATAAATAAATATTAAAAAAATGATTTTAAGAATAAGCCCCTAATAACAAATATTAAGAAAAATTGATCCTCTAATAACAAGTATTAAAAATTTTTAGCCCCAAAAAAACTATTAGAAAAATTAGACCATCAATAACAAATATTGAAAAAAAATGAAATTTAAAAGTAGGTCCCTAATAATAATTATTGAAAAAATAATAATTTTAAGAGTATGCTCTTAATAACAAATATTTGGAAAAAAATGAGCATCTAATGATAAGTATTGAAAAACCTGAACTTCAAATAACAAGTATTAATAAAAATTGACCACAAATAATAAGAATTGAACAATTTAGACCTCTAATAACAAATATTGAAGAAAAAATTTAAGAGCAATCCCCTAATAACAAATATTGAAAATTTTGAATTTTAAGAGCATGTCATAATAACAAATATCAGGAAAAAATAATCCTCTAATAACAAGTATTTAAAAAATTGGCCCTCAAATAACAAGTATTAAAAAAACTAGACCCTAATAATAAATATTAAAAAATAAATTTTAAAAGTGGGCACCTAATAACAAATTTTGAAAAAATTGAACCTCTAATAACAAATGTTAAAAAAAATAATCCACAAACAACAAATATTGAAGGAAAAAAATTAAATTCTAATAACAAATATTAAAAAAACTAAATTATCATTAAAATTTCAACAGTGACACTAAAATTCATTAATGTTTAGATTAAATAATTTTTTAATTAAAAAATGGTGAACTCCATTGATAAATATTTAAATTTTAATAATCCATATATATATATAATTAAAAAATATAAATAATGGGCCTTTGGGATGGCTCCCCTCTGTCCATTATCAAGGCCGACCATAGTTATAAATAGCATGTCTTCGTGTCATAGTTTGAAAATTATCGATGTTGTGAATAAAAAAATTAAATTAAAAATATTATTTTTATATTAAACTTTTTTAAAATATAATCAAAATTAATCGATCAAAGTTAAAAAAATCGAATCAAGAAATGAGAACGATTTACTTTAGATTAGTGGAAGCAAAGAGGGTCAAAGACGTGACTCGTGAGGCAGAGGGCAACTTTTCCCCCTTTGTGTCTAACGAATGGACCACGAGATGTAGGCTATTGGGTTTGGAAACTTGGGTATTGGAATTACCGGATATGGACTGATCTTTGGGCTTATATAAGTAATGTATTTAAATATTTTGATTAATTAGATTAATTAATCGATATCTGAATTTTAATAAAAAAATAATTTCGAGATTCACTAATTAACTAGTGGCTAATGATGCTTATATTATCACATCTTATATGAGTTTGAATCTCTTAATGAGAATGTAATACTTCTTTGTTTAATAAAAAATAAACAATTGTTAATATATTTAAGTTTAATAACCGTTCAACTTATCGGATTAAATTAATTTGTGACTTTGTGTTATAAATTATATTTATGTAGATGTCATTTTTCTCTTTACATCATTTTGTTCCTATTTTTTAACTAAATAATTATTTTGGCCCCTATTTTTTTAAGCAATTTTGTCCTCGATTTTCCCATTGTAAGTGTCTTCTCTGTTTATTCATCTATAAGTTGTTTTTAATCAACCTGCTAACGGGACGGAAATTCCAAACGTCTGACGTATTTGTGTTTCGCTTTGTGAATAAAAGCTTGGTAGGATTGAGTTTTGTTTGATTGATGGATACTGATTAGATAATTCGATCTTTGGAGAAACTTGTTGCTTTGATAAATATGTTATGTTTTTCTCGTTTGGTAATTTATTTTCTGAGATAGTATGATTAAGCATGAGCACCTCGGTTTACATGGCATTGGCAGGAGTGGGAGAGGCCAAAACCTGGGCGTAGACCCGACATCTTCCCTCAATTCAGTCCTATGAAAACACCGCTACCTCCACCAATGCCATATGATCCTCCTGAAGAAGAGGAAGAAGAGGAAGAAAAGAAAGAGGCAGAGGAGGAAGAACCTGAGAATCCTGAAAAGCAATCATGAGAAAGAATAGTTAGTATTTCGTTACTTGTTACTACTTCAATTTTGATGAATTGAATTTCCAAATTCCAATGGTGGTTACCACTTGATTATGTGCTACTGCTTCATATATGGAATGGATAAGATGTCACAGTCATCTATTCTAGAATATGGTCCCCATATTCGAGTTGAGGGGATTGTGCAGGCATCTTATTGGGATTTATTGTTCTGCTTTTAGGCTAATATAGGGAAATTAAGTCCGAATTCCTGATTTAAAGTATTGTAAATCAGTAGCCTTTTTTATATGAACATACTACTTGCTTTTCAATACTTTGTTCTTGTTCATTTATGTTTGGGACTACAAGTTTATTGGGAACATGAGATTCATTGTTGGCAAATTCTAAGTTAGAGATTTTGAGTGCTGTAGTGCAATGTAAGGGATATGCAATTTATGGATGAAATTCAATGAGACATTGGACATATGCAGGTTCATTTGGATTTTGTAGAAATTTAATATCTTATAAGTTGATCAGAATTGTGACGTTTATTATCAGAACTAAACACAATAACTTTCGACGCATTCACTATGTGTCTAGAACGCCATTGGACATGAGCACAATAAACATTTATCCATTTGGAGTTCCATGATCATCTCTTAATACAAAATGACAGCACTTGAAATTGATAATAAAGTTGAAAAAAAGGACTAAAGCTTTTTGTGTTGCAGATGCGTACATACAGCTGATATTTATCGAAGCAAATTCCACTAGATAACAGCATAATCTTCAGTTTCAACGTCCTGCAATGATTTCTCAACCTGTTAATTAAGGGGAAATGTATAGATCTTAATAGTTACTATAAAAGCCATGATTCCATCAATCATGGTAATAAGACCTCCATACTGGTAGATGGTTTTTCACCATGTTCCCAGATTTATTTAGATGAAAACTGCTTTTTTTTTCAGAACTCAGATGTTAACAATACAAATCAC
Organism: Hibiscus mutabilis; assembly: GCA_019671005.1. Classification (NCBI taxonomy): domain Eukaryota; kingdom Viridiplantae; phylum Streptophyta; class Magnoliopsida; order Malvales; family Malvaceae; genus Hibiscus; species Hibiscus mutabilis. The sequence continues at coordinate 25,742 of JAGYYJ010002925.1, forward strand.
ATATATGTATACAGCAAACCATCATATCATCAGGAGCAACAGAAGAGCCTTTTTCTGCTTTCTTGCTGTCGGATATGCACTTTCATTCCAGTCCTCCGAGAAGGAGCAGCTTTTGCCAACCTCTTTGCTGCAAGAGATTGTGTAGGCATATGAAAGTTCAGAGGATGCCTGCGAATTGACATCATATAGGAAGGAAACAGCTTATGAAACACGGTATCGTTACCTATTTCGTAAAACAGTTCGTTGTCATTCTGTGCAGTCTTTGCAGATGTTTCGAGGAAAGCCAAGCCATTTTCTTTGGCATATAGCTCACCTTCCTGCACAAAACATCAAAACTGATTTGAACATGTGCCCTTGCTACCATTGATACTGTCTTTGATGTAGTAGTACTAGTATGCAATTATGTGCAACATCAAGCAAATTTTTCAATAACCTAGCATAGAAGTAATCAGCGTAAAGCTGTGTGAAGAGCGACATTTAGTTGCAATCTTTACAAGTTGCAGAACGAAAAATAGATAATCGAAACGAATATCAGATTGCAGATACCTCATTTCCCACTTCTCTCTTCTCTTCCAAGTCAACCTTGTTTGCTACCAAGAACGTTATCAAATTCAGATTTCCTGAACCAGTGTAATACGAATCAAACATGTTAAGAATATGAACCATGCTTGAATTATTAGTTCTAAGCACAAATTCAAACTATCTAAACACTTGAGATGTTTAGATTCTTTTTCGATTACCTCGTCTTTGCAGTTCCTGAACCCATTTTTTTGCACGCTCAAAGGATTCCTGAAATACTAACCATCATTTGATCACAAGGAGATCCAATTACAAAGCAAGAATGAAAAGTAACACTAGAATTAAAAGAAAGAAACTTTAAATCGACTATAAGCTAAGGTATGGTAGGTTTCGTATAACTAGATTTGCAGATAAGAGTATCTAGACTGAATAAACATGTTTAAGAAAGAATATAAAGAAGTTTGACAGGAAGCTACCGTGCTCGTAACATCGTAGACCACAATGGCAGCGGCAGCACCACGATAGTACATAGGAGCCAAGCTATGATAATCTCCTGTCGTGCTGTGTCCCATATATCAAACTTAATGGTGGCTTCGTTTAGAGACAAAATCTGAGTGAAGAAGGCGGCTCCAATTGTGGATTCCTGCATTGCATTTACAGTTACATTAGATGTATATACCTTGATCATATCTCAAAAGGAACAAAATAGAGTAAAATGAGGACAAACCTGGTACTCAGAAAATTGGCCTTTTACGAATCTCAAAACCAAGCTTGTTTTCCCAGTTCCCATGTCCCCAAGAAGTACCTGCAAAATGAAGATGACTTCTCCATTGATGTCCAGTGAAGCTCATGGAATTAATTTTAAGTAATGCTGTCTACCAGTACTTCAAAAGGGGAATTTTGGGATTGCATGAATGTTTTCATTTTCATGGTCATAAATTTGGTTTAGCCATCAGGGTCATGTTTAATATTTTCTGATAAAAACCTTTCCTTTTTTAAACCAAACAAAAAATAAAGGAAAGACATACCCACCAGCTTGGCTTGTATGTTGGTGTTTCTCCTCCTTGCCATTAACGATTCGATCAGAATTCCCAGAAAACAAATAGAAAACTAGAGAACTCGAGAGGTAGAGAAACTTTTGGACCATAAACTATGTGTGGACAAGCGAAATGGAAATTGACAAAAGCTCATTCATTACTGTAAGATAACAAGAAGAAATTGGCTGGCTCCAGGTAAGTGTCCAACAAAGATTATAACCAGAACTAGAAGTACAAATGAGAGTGGGAATAGCAGTTGCAGATTCGACCGGTAGTTTTGGCAGTTGACTGGTAAGTTGGGGTTCCATAATTAGCAAGTGCTGTCAGGCTTAGCTGGCTCTCTTGTTTTTTAACAAAGTCAGCCACGTTTGCTTTGGATGCAAATACAAGGATAATGATCATCATAATCATCATCAATGTATCAGCAGGATCAAGATCAAGCTAGTATTAATGGGATCTTAATTTTCCCTTTGTTTTTCTTTCTCAGTAAAGTGCTCCATGACGCCCACGTGGTCTACATTACATGCAAATGATTAATCAATCAGCTTAGTTGAGTTTTTTTTTTTATATAATAAAAACGAATATATTCAGATCCATTTCAAGTTTATTTCCAAAAATTGCCAACCAACCACCAATGCCTGCCTTTGCACAATTCATGTTAGTTCTTCTTGTTTAATGCTCTTGAACTTGGAACTGACATAATTTGTCGCGGTTTCCCTCCACGTTCCAAAACATGCCATTGTTATTTAGATGACATTTTAAAGAAGCTTGCTACTAAAGAAAAGCCGCTTCAAATAAGAATTGAAGTTGTTAGTCAATGCATGAATTGCAGTGCAGCACATGAAACTCGAAATCAACTCTTCTTTGAATGCCCCTTCTCAAGAAGCATTTGAACATCCCTTCTTAAAGTGTGTAATTTGAATAGAATTGCATTGAACTAAGAGAATGAGCTCTTATCAATATGAGGGGAAGTCCCTAATTATTTTCGCCATAAAAATTGCTTGGAATGCGCTTATACATTGCATTTGGGAGTAAAAACTACAGACAATTCAAGAGAAAAATTAAGAAATCCAAAGAAAATATTAGACTCCATTAAAGAGGTTATTGGGGTTAAGTTTCGTAACAAATGTATAAGTAGGTTAGAACGTTTTAATATGCAACTATGTATAGTTTTGGGATCCTTTAGTATAATATCTGATCTCTGTTTATTGTGACAAAATTCTGTTTATCTTGTGCAGAAGACAATTAGGACTTTAAGCCTAAGAGAGAAAAGAAAAAACCCATTATTATCTCTTCCAAATTTTGTAGAATAATATGTTGAAAAATCGGATATTTTTGTCTTCTAATCTGACTTGATAGTATTAGTCTTTATTAATTCAGATCATTAAAAAATAAATAAGTATATTCATGATTTACAAAAAAATACCATTTAATTAATCAAAATCTTAATAAAAAATTAATCATAAATTCAACATTTAATAAAATTAAAATTCGAATCTCAAATGTATAGGAGGGAAGCCAAGTTCAATACTCAATGTAAAATGGTCGGCCAAACAATTTTCTAGAAGTCATATAGGGTTGTGCATTCGGTTAACTGACCGAACCGAATTACCCAAAATTTATCAACCGAATTTTTTTAATCATTAACTGAACCGAAATTTTTTTTCAAAAATTTTTAACTGAACCAAAAAAAATTCGGATAATTCGGTCGGTTTTCAAATTAACCGAAATTTGTTATAAAATATGGGTAAATTACATAATTGGTCACTAAATTATGCTAAAATGATCTTTTTAGTCACCGAACTTTCATTTTATGCTAATTTGATAAAAGTTTAATGACATTTTATAATTTTTAAAAATTCATGACCAAAAATAAATATGTAATATATAATATTTAATATATAATGATTTTGGTTAATTCAGTTAATTAAACGGTTTAAAACCAAATTAACCGATAACTAAATTTTTCAAAAAAAATTAACCGCTAATCGAACTTATCTAAAATTAACTAATCGAATTAACCAAAAAAAATTTAGTTCAATCGGTTAATTCGGTTAAAACCGAATAATACACCCCTAATCATATAGTCTATTTCTAATGTTAGCCAGCTTGATGGTAACCACACAAATATATTTTGCTATCGAAAAATTGACCATTCTAATTTCAAAGTTTTATAACAGCACTAATCAATGGAGACCTACTTGTTTGACATTTTGAGTTGGACGTGTCCGGCAGAATCATGTGTTGTAATTGAAGAAAAATAAAACTTAGAATTGTCATTATGGTATTATATATAAATTAAGTAAAAAATATTTTAATTTTACCTTTCCCACAAAATTGAAATAAGAACATAAAATTCAATTTTAACTAGACGAGAGAAAACCCCTAGAAAAGTATTTAAACTCCTATATATATATATATATATATATATATATATATAGAACTATAGAAGTAATGATGCTTTAGTCCAAGTCCAAGAGACATTTTTGCAGGAAAATGCTACTGTATTAATTCTAAATTACCGAACTGTAAATCAAATACTATAAGCTCTCTTTGTGAAAATAATTCTTTCAATCCAATTTATTCCATTTATAATATTAAAATTAATAATTTTAATCTTACTTAAAAACCTAGCGTTTTAACTGACAATATCAATTGCTAATTAGTTGGTCTATCATATCTATCATCATACTAAATGCAAAAATTATTTATCATAACTATTTATCTATCATACTAAATTCATTTTATTTCATTATTGACATCATAATTTAAAATTTTGATCGAAAGAACCTATTGTTTCAATTTATCATAATTATAAATATTAAAAAGGATAAACTACACCAGTAGTCACCGAAATTTTGCTAATTAGTCGGTGACCAAAATATGAAAAAAACATAACGTTAGTGATGTTTTTGCAAAAAAAAATAGTTTGGTAATCAAAATAGGAAGGAAACATAACGTTAGTGATATTTTCGCCAAAAAAATAGTTCGGTGACCAAAATATGAAAGAAACTATAGTTCGGTGACTACTGATATAGTTTACCCTATTAAAAACCATTAATTAAAATAAAAAACTAATTTAATATAGTTCAAATCTGGGAACTCTGGTCAATATTTTATGCTTTTACGTAGCCGCCAACCGAGTCCACAATTCTCGTGTCAACGACGACGTGTGCTTTCGTAGAAGGATCACACACATCAGTTTCTAGAACTCAAAACTTTTCCAGGAAAATGTAGGCCTAACCCACAAACTACACGGCTCTCCCGATTTATAAATAACTAAATAACCTCAAATTCCTCGCAAATCCACTAACACCCTTCTCCTCTTCAACTATTGTTTTCCCTCTGTCTCCACTGTTGAGAAGAGAACAAAACCTCGGGATTCTTTTGTTGATTTTTAGTATTCTTTTTTCTTTTTTTTTTGAAGTCGAAGATGAAGTTTAATGTTGTTGCAGCCATGGGGTTGTTGTTCTTGGCACTTTTGCAGTTGAGTTACGGGCAGAGCATGGATTTATCGCCTGCACCGGCTCCAACCAGCAACGGCAACGCAGTTGATCAGGGGATTGCTTACATTCTTCTTCTCCTTGCTCTGGCAGTTACCTATCTCATCCATTGATCATCTTGTTTTATAAGTATTTTATTATTATTCATATAGTATGAGATTAGAATGAATCTTATATATTCTACATATAGTCAGTTAGAGAAATTACAGCAATTTTGTATTTTTTTCTTTTTCCATCTCTGCATTGTATTATGTATATCCTCTATGCGTTATAAATAAATCCAGTTGAGGTAACGAATTCAATAGTTTTAAATGATAAAAAAAAAATTATTTAAAAAATAAATTGAACCAACAACCAATTAGTCTAGGAGAATGAGATGTTAAGTCCCTTAAAAGAGTTTGAATACTGACGATATAAATGAAAAAAATGGTTGAAAGTGTCATCCTCATATTAGGCCTATGCAAAATCCAATCTGATTTACTCGGCCAATAAATCGAATACTGATAAATAAACAAAAATAAATAAATCGACTCTTCATCAAAAATTACACTCAAACAAGTCTTTGTAGGTAAAAAAATAAATTTTAACCGTTACAGTAGTGACACGACAATTCATGAATTACGTGATATAGCATATAGACTTAATTTTGTAAATTTCAATGACTTGTTTAAACTTAAAACAAAAGGATATAGATTTTTTAAAAAAATAAAATTATATAAAAATTAAATTCTATTTATTTAAAAAAAAAAAATTATTAAAAGTAAAAAAAAATCAGAATTAATATGTAAAAAAATAAAGTAAAGGGTATTGATTTGTTTTAAGTAAACTAAAGAATCAAAATCAATTTCTTTAGGCATAATGCCAAAAATTGCTCCTAATGTTTGAACGAATGGTTATTTTGGTATTTATTTTTTGAAGCAATTTGACCATAAACATTTTATTTTGAGTTAAAATGGCCCATCTGTGAATGAAAACGATTATTCAATTGGCGATAAACAACTTGAAATGACTTGACAGAATAACAAATTAGAAGAAAAATACTTTAAATTTTATACAATTTTATAAAATTATTTTTTTAACTGATATGTCGTTATGTAAAGTCAACATATTTGCTTATATGATAGTGCTATTGTGGCGTACACTACCATGTATATTTGTCACGTCATTTCAAAACATTTAATATTAGTTAACTAACAGTTTTCATCCGCAATGAGGCTATTTTGACCCAACTTAAAACGCTAAGGCCATTTTTTTGACATTATGCCATTTCTTTATCATAAATCTCAAATAAAAAAAACATTAGCTTTATCATTTTACAAATTTGGGGAAAGGACAACCTAAATCCCCATATGGTAAGCGAATACTAACCAATCAGTTATATCCACGTAACTCCTTAATGGGATCCTACTTGGCTAAGTCGTGGGATTTAGGTAGCTACTTGTGTTACATTGCAAATATGACCCTATTTGTTTATCCATAGAGATATATGTTTATAGACTTGATTATGTAGCTTAATTTTCCCAGCTTACATGTTCACTTCAGACGGAGTGAAGCCTAAAACTTAATTGTTTAGATTGCAATTTTGTGTGTATTATTATTTGTTTTGGTTTAGGGGAACGGTAGGTTATGCAAGTGTACATGCTCATTTGGGAAGGACAGGGAGTCGAAGGGATGACCTTGAACCACAGCAGGAAGCAGATGGCTCGATTATATGATACAGCAGCAATAGCTTCCTTCTTTTTCTACTTTCTGGCTGAACTTGATCTCCTTTATCCAAGTCAGGGGATTCACAGAAGATGGGAAAAAGGACATCAGCAGCTGCTACAGAGGACCAAGCTGCATGTGCATCCAAGAGAAAATCAACTTTGCATACATCTGCTTTTCCTAGTATCCATGTAAAGGCAATCTATTTTTGCATCATTTTTCTTCACATTATACTACTCTTGTATTTACATTTTGAACCAGGAAAATTGTGGTCCATTTACCTCAACCTCCAAATCGTCTAGCCACAAGATTGCCAGCCTGCTGCTATAATCATTTTTATACGATACTTGATTGCTTTTATCTGTTTTCCAGGACAAATGGTTGAAAAATGTGTACAGTCCCCATTTGCTATGGTTGAAAAATAATAATTCCATTACATTTTTATTTTGTTCAATTTATATTACTTTTAAAATTTAAATTCTTTGTCGTTTTAAAAGGGTGTTATGTGGTTCTAGTGGATTTCTGGTAAAGCTGACACTGATCTCACAACTGAATTATTGTTTCTGAGTGTGTACGTGAGAACTTCTCGTTGTTTCTAACTTGTTTTACGTATCATATGTTGAATTATACAGCACTAAAACATGTTATATTCATAATAAAACAAAAGTAAAGTATATAAATGATCACTAAACTATCTTTGAAAATATAAAATGATCATTAAATTTTTAAAAATTAAATAATAGTCACTAAATTTTTGTTTTTGTTATAAAATGGTCACTAAGCAATTAACTGTCGTTAAATTATTGATGTAAAAGTTATGAAAATTTAAATAGTAATACATTTAATCCTTCTTTTGAAAATTCACTGACCATTTTATATTTTAGAGATAATTTAATGATCGTTTGTGTATTTTACCTTAAAACAAATCGTTTTTTAATATGATTTGTTTTATACTTTTGTTAAACGAATCTCAACATTTTATAAAGGAAATTGTTTTTAAAGTCTGTTTTTTTCTAAGGAAGTTCTGGAATTCCTAAAGACAACCTGGCATTTAGGTGAACACTATGGCCAAAAAAAAAATTTATCATATACACTGATAATAATAAATAAAATTCCATGTCTGGATTCTTAAATCTATTTAGTAATCCATCAAATTGTAGCATATAATTTTATTATATTTCTAAGTTATTGTGGCCAAAAAATGTTTAAATTAAAAGGATTTTAATAGTTTTCATTCACTTAATTTAATAAACAAATATACATAATTATATACTTTTTGAATCGATTTATATAACTTTATATTAATCATTCAAAATATCTAAAAATAAATACAAAAAACGTGATTTAGTAATTTAATTTTTTAAATTGTTAACTAAGTATTCAAATTTCAATTGTGTTATAAATTCCAATTCATACAATATTATTTTAAGGGTAAAATTTTGATACACAGACTGTGTAATTTTTTTTACACAAGCCTGTATATTTATACTATAAAAATTTAATTTTAAATTTCTAGCCCTAAATTGTAAATACTAACATTAGATTCTAAATACTAAAACATAAACCCCTAAAACTAAAAGGCTTATATAAACTAAAGTTTACACCGCTTGTGTACCAAAATTTTTCTTTTATTCTAATGTACTTTGTGCTATTTTTCTCATTTTAATTCACACTATTCTTAGACTTAACTATAAAATAAATGTCTAAACTAAACTTTTTTTTTATGATTTTGGTGTCTAGCTTTTTTTTTTTGTCAAAATAGGTGCCTAAAGTTTACTCATTGACCATTTCTAGGTAACAACCCTAAAAAAAATAAAAAAAATGCTCAAACTATATCTTTTTAGGTGTATATTTTTTTAAAATAATAAGTGCTCAAATTATGCCGGGTTTTTTTAGGTGTCTAACAATTCTTAGCGGCCTTTACGAGAGAGTAAACTTTAGGCATTTATTTTGATCAAAAAAAACTTTAGACACCTAAAAATAAAAAGATATAATTTAGACATTTATTTTATAATCAAGTCTTGTTTTTTTTTAACAATTTCTACTTAGGGAGAGGGGGAATGTGAGATTGCTCATACCGGAACTAAAATCAGGACCCAAAGAAATGGACTGAATGTCAACATGAATCTTTAATTCTAAGTTGTGTTGACTAATTAAGCCCTGTTTTTATTGTTGTGAACTTGTGATGAAATCAAAATCTATATCCACACATTTATTTTCATTTCAACGTTATAATATTTAATCTCACACTTACAGTAATTAATCCCATCATTACTATTATTTTCAATTTCAACATCCATTCAAGTGGAAGTTTAGACAATTATAGATATCATTTATTACTGGTATTAGAATTTCAATAAATATAGTGTCAGGATGGTCATTCGTCAATCATTACAGACTTCAATTCTATTTTTTTTATTGTTGCTATAAATTGTAAATAATAAATAATACAATACAAAATGATTTTTTTAATATTTTCTTTACGTGCAAATAAGCATTAACTAGACCTAAAATAAATTATGAATATTTAATCTGTGCTTACAATAATTTTTTAGTTTATCTCAGATATTTTTTAATATCTTAACCAATTATGTAAAAGTTCTTAATCTTAAGTTATTATTTGTTTGCAAGTTCTCGTTTTGGAACCTGACTCGTGTCTCACGAAAATGATTTGCATGAGTAGGCAATCTTTTGACTTTTCTTTTACTTAGCTATATTAACATTTTATTACAAGTTAAAACATCAAATGTTTATGCTTTTTAAGTTTCTTTTACGACAATTTCAATGTTTTAATCAGGGATGAATTGAAGGTATCAGGCAATAAGACATAATTTTATGAAGGAATGAAAAAAAAGAAAATATTAAATAATAAATTTTATTAATTTTTTTTTGTTCTTCCGGTTTTTAGGGCTTTGCCCTGACTAATTCAGACTAACCCGCGTTGCACATCTAGTTTTGGTGGACGAGTCTATTAATAAAGATTTTTTACATACACATATACTCGAATTCAAAACCTGCTTAAATGATATTAAGCTACTTACCACTTACACAGCTCGTTGGTTATAAATTTTATTAATTTCAAATATTATGAAGGAAAACATCTCTCTCTTTCTTTTGTGGAAAAAGAGCAGTTTTCACCATTTTTTTTACCAGTTGAATAACACGTGAAACTGATGTACTTGAAACAAGACAAAATACCCCCACCCCATTTTAGCTGCGTGGCATCCCATTATGTTTAATATAACTATTAAGTACGATAAAATTATTAAAAAGGTGACATCAGCATAAAACATTATATTATCTTCATAAATATTGCGACATACGAATCTTTCAGATGTTGAAACTTTTCGGATCTTTATTCTTCAATCACCACTACCAAATTATTCGGCAAACACAAAAGTAGGATTATTAGGTCCTATTTTTATCAATTTAGGAACCAATTTTTTTTTATTTCTCATACTAGCGCTGGGGCAAAACGAACACATAAAAAGGATTTGTTCCGTTACTCTGAATCTTAGAAATGGCCGATCAATGCAATGGAAGTTCCAATGACACTGAATCATTCATTAAGATTCCGCCAATAAAATTCTCCCAGCTCTTTATCAACGGCAAGTTCGTGGATTCCGTTTCAGGTACCTTTTGTTTCCCCCCTTTCTTTCCTCGAAAAGATAACTGGATTTTTATTTTGGAATCTGAGGCATATCTCGTTTTTACTGGGCTTAAACATCATATTTTACTTATATTTGAATGATTCGTTCGCAAAACAGGGAAAACGTTCGAGGCAATTGATCCGAGAACAGGGGAGGCCATAGCAAGAGTTTCGGAAGGAGATAAAGAGGATGTTGATTTTGCAGTGAAGGCTGCTCGTGAAGCTTTCGACCATGGCCCTTGGCCTCGTATGTCCGGCTCTGTACGTTTTACTAAATCCCTTTCTCTTCTTCTAAATCCTTTTGCTACGCGTTTCTAATCATTCGATTCGAAATCAAATCATTTTCTCATTCAACGAGTTAGATTTTAAATCTTTCGATATTTACTAAAAACGAAGATCCCCTTACGATTTCACTACCCTCAGTGGTCAGTAGTTACTAGCCATGAGGTCGGCGTTTCTATTCGTTTCTTTTGATGACCAACAGTTAAGCCGATAGTTATCTTAACCACTTGCTTTGTGTGTGTGCTTGTATTTGACTGATTCGGCTGCACTCTTAACGAATACATGTGGCCAGGTATGCTATTAGATTTTTTATAACACGACCCCGTTAAATATAACTAATACATTATATTCATGGACCATGGTAGACTTTTATGATATTCGGGTTTAAATGGTACTCAATTTTTTTTTTTGGATAATTCATCCAAAAAGATATTTACAGGAGGATATCACCAAAAGTACACCAAACTTTTGCTGCCATTAAGACTCATTAGTCATTCCTATCAGCCTATCAACCATGCGATAAGTAAGCAACTATATCACATCCCAATTGCTTAAAGAAGCGGATGAATCATTTACAAATTGGTTACAAATTAAAAAAAGAGATAGAAATTAAATAAAAAAACAATAATATATACTACTGGCTATCAACAACTAACGTCAAGGTTTGTGTCGTCATCAGCAAAAAAAAACAAAGACAAAGAAAATAATTTATGAAAAACCCTAACTATAGTTAATTTAAAATTAATATATATTAAATGTACATAAATATATGTTTTCAATTATTAAATGGTAATTATGGTCTAGACAAACCAAATTTAGAAATAACCTTATCCAAAGTTTGTTTTAGCAAACAAATATTCCAACCTTAAACTTTGCCTTCTTTTACTACATCATAGTCAAGAGTGGTAAAAAAAAGGTTCTTCATGGATTTTAAAACTATTGTTTTTAACTAAAAGTAATTTTGAGATTAAAATAATAACATGTAATTTTTAGGCCAAAATTACTTTTCAAATTTAAGTTGAAAAGTATTTTTTTGAAAGTCAACGTATATATTTTTTTTGGCTTTTATTAAAAAATGAGTAAAATTACTAGTTTATTCTCATGTATAGCATAAATTTTTTTAAATAATATTTATAATTGACATTTTATCTATTGAAAATATTTATAAAAAAATTCACTACACTTTGAAAAGACAACAAATAACATGCCCTAAAATTTCATCCTACCACGCTCTATGGAGATGGATTTTATTTTTCTTGAAAATTGTGTTTGGAAGTGGGTGGATCGATTAAAATCTTGGATAAAGATTTTGATCAAATATGCCACCCTCCCCCACTTGCTCTAATATATATTTTCTTTATCAAAAACTTTCTATAATAATTATTGTGTCTTTTAATTTTATCAGTTTCTTAGACACATTATAATATTATATAATATTAATATTAATATAATATATATTAACTATATAATACACACGAGTGTTTATATGGTAGTTAACAATTCTTTGGTTAATTTTATTAAAATTATTACACTAGTTAGTATATTAACAAGTTGGAATGAAATTGTATTATTTAAATGTTTAAAATTAATTTAGAATAAAAATTATAATTTAAGATAAAATTAAAATATTTAAAAATTTCAAATTAATTTAAATTTAAAATAATAATTTATAGATAAAATTAAAATATTCAATAGTTAGAAGATCAAAATAAAATACAGTCATAATTTCGATAAGTGTTCAATTAACTATATCTATTAGACTATTATTACTTGTTTTCTTATGAAGTCCACACGTTATAACTACTCTGAAAAAGCAAAATAAAAAGGTCCACGCATTATAACAAATACATTAATATAATGTTCCTGTCTGGAGTTGTTGATGATTAAAATATAGTTTTCGATAAGTGCATTAAATTTAGTTTAAAAGACTGCAAATTTTTATGTTTATGTGTTTGATATATTTTGAAGTTTACTGTATTTATTTTTTACATTATTTTTTTAATAATTATAATGTAATTATTTTTAATTATTTTTACTTTGAATGCAATTTAGCATACTTTTCTTGTTAAAAAAAATTACGCGAATGGTTGGGAATATAAGAAGCAGGGGCGTAGGGATAGGTAGGTGGCTTAATAGCAATAGGAACTTTAGTCCCTGTCAATTGTCAATGATTCAATTTAAGCCTATTTTGACCCTACAATGCCAATTCCCTGACATCGACCCTTGAAATTGGATATCAGGATCGAGGAAGTATAATGATGAAGTTTGCAGATTTGATTGAACAAAATATAGAAGAAATAGCTCCACTGGATACCATTAATGCGGGCAAGCTGCTCACTCATTGTAAGGCCATAGAGATCCCAGTTGCAGCCAGGATACTTCGTTACTATGCAGGTGCAGCCGATAAAATTCATGGAGCAGTGTTGAAATTGTCTAAGGGAATTCAGGGCCACACTTTGAAAGAACCCATCGGGGTTGTAGGAAGTATAATTCCCTGGAATTTCCCCACTCTCATGTTCTTCGTGAAAGCTGCCCCGGCATTAGCCGCAGGCTGCACCGTCCTCGTCAAGCCTGCCGAACAGACTCCTCTTTCGGCCCTTTATTATGCTCATCTCGCTAAATTGGTAAATTATACAAGGGCGGATCTTGACATCAAAGTTTGAGGGGACCTATTTAAATTTTTAGAACTTTTAGAGATCTAAATTATTTTTTTTAATTTTTTGAAGGGTTCAATTTAAAATTTTCAAAAAAGTTCAGGTCTAACTAAAATTGTTTATGAATTTGGAGAATTATTGAGATTTTTAAATTTTTTAGAAGGAGATTCAATTAAAAATATTTAAACTTTTAAAATATAATATAAAATTTTAAAATTTTTAGAGGGGCCAAATTAAAATGTTAAAAAATTTTAAAGGCTAAATCTGAAAATTTAAAAAACAATTGGGGGAGGGCACCCACAGGCCCTGGCTATGGTCCGCCCCTGAAGTTATAAGCTCCAGATAACAAGTTCGAAACGATTTCGAAATTATTAAATTTAAACGGGTCATTTAACGTGGCCTTGTTGATCTCAGGCTGGCATCCCCGACGGAGTGCTGAATGTTGTAAATGGATTTGGAGAGACTGCTGGAGCTGCCATTAGCTCTCATATGGACGTTGATAAGGTGCAAATTTAATTTCATGTACAACATCATGAGAAGAATTCACATTGATGAGGAAATATTATATGATTGGTGTTTTTTTTTTCCTTCTTTTTTCTAGGTGAGTTTTACGGGGTCTACTGAAGTTGGACGTAAGATAATGGCGGCGGCAGCAGCAAGCAATCTGAAACCGGTGTCACTGGAGTTGGGAGGCAAATCGCCTCTAATAATATTTGAAGATGCCGACATTGACGAGGCTGTAAATATTGCTTTCAATGGCATATTTTACAACAAAGTAAGCTGGCCTTTCGCTTTCATTATTTGTCATTGTCTAGTTAAGTTTGTCAATCCAACAACTTTAGCTATGCCCCCCATCTTCTAAATTTGCAGGGAGAAGTTTGTGTTGCGAGCTCTCGTATTTATGTTCAAGAAGGAATCTATGAAAAAATTGAGAAGAAACTGGTAGAGAAAACAAATGCATGGATCGTTGGGGACCCTTTTGACCCAAGAGTTAATCAAGGACCCCAAGTAAGAGTAATTACAAGTCATACCATTATAATTTATATATGTGCGTATGTAGGTCCTTCTAATTAATGCAAAGTTTGGCCAAATGGCATAGATTGATAAGAATCAATTCGAGAAAGTTCTGTCCTACATCGAGCACGGAAAACGAGAAGGAGCTACCTTGCTAACGGGGGGCAAGCACATCGGCAACAAGGGATTCTACATTGAGCCTACGATATTCAGCGATGTTAAGGTGAACCCTGGTCTTAACAAGAACTGTGATTCTTTTCCAAGGTAATTTGCTTTAATATTTTTTTCCCAAAATGCTATGCATACAGGAAGACATGACCATAGCAAAAGAAGAAATCTTTGGTCCCGTGATGTCGTTAATGAAATTCAAGTACATTTTTCTCTTGTTTCTTCTTTTCCTTGTATTTTTTTTGCTGCCCCGGACATGTTTAATTTATTAATTGTGCAGAACAATGGAAGAAGCAATAAAGAGGGCAAACGACACAACGTATGGACTGGCGGCAGGGGTGATAACAAAGAACTTGAACGTGGCGAACACGGTGTCGAGGTCGATCCGAGCGGGTTTCATATGGATAAATTGTTACAGCAGATTTGATCTGGATTGCCCTTATGGCGGGTACAAAATGAGCGGATTTGGTAGGGATTTTGGCTTGGATGCACTTAATGAGTATCTCCAGATCAAGTCCGTCATTACTCCCATCCACGATTCTCCCTGGCACTAAGTACCCTTGGTGTATTGAATACAGTAAAACCCTGTGATTTTAAAACCCGAGCTGCTTCAATGTACTCTGCCAATAATAATTTAGCTTGTTTGCGACATTCTGCTTTGATTTTCATAATAATATTTGTCTGCTCTTGCTGATTTGAATTAGTTAATTTACTTTTACAGTTTAGTGCAGTGATAAAAAAAATTAGAGGGATTTTTAGAAGGTTTGAATTCAAAGACACAGAGGCGTCTAACAACCAAAGCAGACAAAAGACTATGTTTTGCAATTAGTGGATAGTTGATAGCCGATAGCAGATTATATTAGCTGATTTTACTAACGAATTGTATTAGCTGATTGTATAAAAGTGTTTGGTAAAATTAATTGATAGCTGTTTAATTATTTAAACAAGCAAAATGACATATAAAGATATGATTATATTCGGACTTATTTAATTAATTTGATTATGAAAAATATTTTTTAATATATCATTACCAAGCATATTTGAAGGATCTATATATTAATTTATTGTTTACATAATTATTTTTAATATAATTTAATTAATTATTAAATTTAAATACAAATATAAATGTGTGAGAATAAAAAGAAAATAACAAAAAATAATAATTTATAATTGTCACAATTTAAATACGTGAGGGTGAAGAATTAAGATAGAAAATGTTAAATTTGAGTTATTTAGAGATTTTTTATAATTATTAAGGGTAAAATGGTTTTTATAACACTTATGGCAAAATTTCTAATTTTAAAAAGCTCATACTAGCATTTTTTTTTTCAAAATTAGAGATTTCATCCCAATTCGCTATTCACCAAACATTCAAATTAGCAAATTTGACTGGTCAAACCTCTAATATTAACTCAAATCGCTATTTACCAAACATAGCCAAAAGAAAAGATCCGGTTGAAATGACTAAAGTTTTAAAAATTAAAATAAAATGTTTTAAATTTAGGGATTAATTTAAAATTAGTGTCGTGTTTATTTAGAATAATAGTAATCTAGGAATTATCAATTAATCTAGTAGGATGAGGCAATAAACTTTTAAAAAAGATTTGGAGCTATTTTCAAAAAAAAATTAGGGTTTGAATCATGATATTATTTTTATTAAAAATTGAATCATAATATTACAAATGAATCAAATTAAATTAAAAATACCACTTCTATAATAAACCTTTGCAATACCAAATTCAAATTAATTAACTAATAAATTTAATAAATTTTCACTAAAAATAAATTATAAATATACATGAAAGTAGGTCAGCAGGAATGGAAGAATAAATTATTAAACACTATTAATGGAAAATATTTAAGAATAATTAATTGAAAATGTTTTAAAATATTTTTCATTAATTGACTAATTATTAAACATTATTTAATAATTCCTAAAAAAATATTATTCTACCTTTTCTATTAATTATTCAAAAAATATTTCAATTAATTAGAATCATAATATTATAAATGAAAGTGTTGATTTTAAGAATATGTGTTTTTTATCATTATTCTCTCAAAACGAATTTTGGGAGCAAGAATGGATCTTGGTAAAGGATTTGAGGTGACCGACTTAAAAATTTTAAATGTTTTAATGTCTAAATTAAAAAATAAAAATATTGAAGAATTTAAGTTAAAATTTGTGGGGGTCTAACTAACAGTTTCAAAAAAATAATACTTAACGTGAACTTTTAAAAATTTAGGATGTTAATTAAAAGTAATTTAATTTTTTGAAGCGTAATAAGAATGTTTTTAATTTTTAAAGATCAAAATATTTTTTAAAAAAAATAAATGTTAAAATTTTAAATTTTTGTGTGGATCATGGCTCTTACTATCCCATTACCATCCGCTGCTGCTTGGGAGTCAATAAAAAAGAACAAATTAGGGAGATATTAGTGGTAGAAGTCTTCAAATATTCACCCTTAACCATTTAAATTTACTTAATACTGTTAATTAACAAATTAATTAATTAGCCTCTAGTTTACCAAACAATCCGCCTACATTTCTTCCAAATTTCTTGGAGGAATAATTTGCTTTTTTCACATTCATGTCAGATTACCGTTAATTAACCTCTCTTCTCACTAATTAGTCACATTAAAAACATATGATTCTTAAAATCGAATGTTAAAGGAAAAAACAATAAGATGATAATTGCATGCATGATACAAAAATTTGATTCTTAATTTTTTTGTATGGGAGAACGACAAAAGAGCTGCCCATCAGGTGACAAGAAGAAAGACATGACGAAATCGAAGAGGAAAGAGCTGGGACTCTCCTGCATGTTGAACACCGAGGTAGGGGCTGTCCTCGCCGTGATACGGCGGCCGATGGATCCCACGGGGCAATTCATTTCACCCCAAGAAGACTATTTCGACTCTTCACTCCAACAATCCCTGAAATCTTTAAGGGGTTTCATCTTCAACCCCCATCAAGAATGGCGCACCATTGATCCTTGCATTTACCTCTCCCCTTTCCTCGACGTTATTCAAAGCGATGGCATTCCAGCAGCGGCCACCGGAGTCACCCTTCAGGCTATTTTGAAGATTCTTAAACTCGGAATCTTTGATGAGAAAACTCCAGGAGCCAAAGAAGCTATAAACATCGTCGTAACGGGGATCACCAGCTGCCGCCTGGAGCAAACGGACCCTGTTTCGGAGGACGCTGCGATGATGAAGATTTTACAGGTTTTAACCGCGACAATGAGACATAGAGCTTCGGTTCTGCTCACGGACCAGGCCGTTTGTACCATCGTGAACACATGTTTCCAGGTCGTTCAACAATCTGTAACCAGGGGAGATTTGCTTCAACGCACCGCAAGGCATACGATGCATGAGTTGATTCAGATCATCTATTCGAGACTGCCCGACATCGATGTTACCGAAGGGGAGAGTTCGGAATCCGATACCGATGATGTCGACGATAATTTGGGGTACGGAATCCGTTGCGCGGTCGATATCTTTCAGTTCTTATGTTCTTTGTTGAATGTGGTCGAAGTTGTGGAGAGTAACGAAGGAGCGGCTTGCCATACAGCCGATGAAGATGTTCAGCTTTTCGCATTGGTTTTGATTAATTGTGCCATAGAATTGAGCGGTGACGAAATCGGAAGACACCCGAAGCTTTTGAGGATGGTCCAAGATGATTTATTTCATCATTTGATCCATTACGGCACTTGTTCAAGCCCACTCGTTCTTTCCATGATTTGCAGCACCGTCTTGAATATCTATCACTTTCTTCGCAGGTTTCAATTCTGTTTTTATTTCCTGGTAATCCAAAGCAATGAAACTGGAATCAAAATTAATGGTTATTGTTGCCTTTGTTTTTGCAGGTTCATACGCCTTCAACTAGAGGGTTTCGTCTCGTACGTGTTGTTGAAAATTGCAGCTCCGGGAGGATATTCTTTGCAACTCCAAGAGGTGGCATTGGAAGCAATTATAATTTTTTTCCGGCAACCGACGTTTGTAATTGAAGCTTACGTAAACTACGACTGCGACCCCGTTTGTCAAAACATCTTCGAGGAAGTTGGGAAATTGCTTTGCAAGCAGGCGTTTCCGGGGACTGGTCCGACGACGACGTTGCAAGTCCAAGCTTTCGAAGGACTGATTATAATGATTAATACCATTGTTACAAACATTGACAAAGACGAAGATTTAACCCCTTCGGGTCCGTACCCTGTTGAAATTACAGAATATCGACCCTACTGGGTAGAGCAACCGAAAGGTGATTTGGAAACTTGGGTGGAGTATATACGAATAAGGAGAGCTCAAAAGAGGAAGATTTTGATCGCCGGCAGCCATTTCAATCGGGATGAAAAGAAAGGGTTGGAGTATTTGAAACATTGTCAATTGATCAGTGATCCCCCAAATCCCAAAGCTTACGCTTACTTCTTCCGCTACACTCCAATGCTGGACAAGAGCATGATCGGAGATTACCTCGGGGATCCCGACGAATTTAATCTTCAAGTTCTAAAGGATTTCACCGCAACTTTTGAATTCCATGGCATGATTCTTGATTCCGCTCTTAGAACTTATCTTGAAACGTTCCGGCTGCCAGGTGAATCCCAGAAGATTCAACGGATCCTCGAAGCTTTCTCCGAGAGATTTTTCGATCAGCAATCATCGGAGATTTTTGTGGCTAAGGATTCAGTGTTCATACTTTGTTATTCTCTCATTATGTTGAATACGGATCAACATAACCCGCAAGTGAAGAAGAAGATGACCGAGGAAGAGTTTATAAGGAACAACAGAGCAATCAATGGAGGGCAAGATCTCCCTAGAGAGTACCTCTCCGAGCTTTTTCACTCCATTTCGAACAATGCGATCACGCTTTTCGGTCAGGCGGGTCCGATCGTAATGAATCCGAGCAGATGGATCGAGTTGATGAACCGAACCAAGATAACGCAGCCGTATATCCTTTGCGATTTCGATCGTCGACTGGGAAGAGATATGTTCGCCTGCGTCGCTGGCCCGACGATTGCAGCCCTTTCTGCATTCTTCGAACATGCCGAAGAAGATGAAATGCTACACGAATGCATCGAAGGTCTCATCTCTTTAGCTAGGATAGCTCAGTACGGACTAGCCGACACCCTGGATGAGCTCGTCTCTTCGTTCTGCAAATTCACCACACTCTTGAATCCTTATGCATCTGCAGAGGAAACCCTGTTTGCATTCAGCAATGATATGAAACCGAGAATGGCTACACTCGCGGTTTTCACCATAGCAAACCACTTCGGGAAGTCACTTAAAGGCGGTTGGAGGAACATCGTCGACTGCTTGTTGAAACTCAAAAGGCTGAGGCTACTTCCTCAATCGGTCATCGAATTCGATGTCGCTTCCGCTTCGTCGTACGACTCCGCAGAGGGTTCAAAATCGGAACACGGTGTAAGTATTCCCCAATCACGATCCTAAATTCTCCAAACGCGAAACATCATCCGGCGTTGTGAGTCGTTTCACTCATTTTCTATCAATGGATAGCGTGGAAGAATCTACATCTCTGGGAATGAACGAGTTCGAACAGAATCTGAAGATTATAAAACAGTGTCAAATCGGTAGTATATTCGGCAACAGCGCCCACTTACCCCCCGAGGCTTTGTTGAATCTCGGGCGTTCTCTGATATTTGCAGCAGCTGGTAAAGGACAAAAGTTCAGTACACCGATTGAAGAAGAAGAAACGGTTGGATTTTGTTGGGATTTGATCATCGCCATTTCTTTAGCTAACATTCACAGGTTCCCAGTGTTCTGGGCTGCTTACAATGATTATTTACTTGCCGTTGCTCAATTCCCTCTATTTTCACCAATCCCGTTTGCAGAGAAAGCCATTATGGGACTTTTCAAAGTCTGCCTCAAGCTTCTAGCTTCTTACCAAGCAGATAAAACACCGGAGGAACTCATTTTCAAGTCCATAAATTTGATGTGGAAGTTAGATAAAGAGATTCTCGACACATGTTGTGAGTTCATAATACAATCAGTTAGCAAGATTATCATAGAATACCCAGCAAATCTGCAGACTCAACTCGGATGGAAATCAGTCCTTCATCTGCTATCAGCCACCGGTCGACACCCAGAAACCTATGACCAAGCAGTGGAAGCTTTGATCATGTTGATGTCCGATGCCTTCCACATCTCAAAGATAAATTACGCTTACTGTATCGACTGTGCATTCGGTTTCGTCGCCCTTAAAAACAGTCCCCTGGAGAAGAACTTGAGGATCCTCGATCTAATGGCGGAGTCGGTGAAGTTGCTGATCCATTGGTATACAACTGCATCATCGTCGGATCAACCGAGTAACTACAGTATTTCAAGCACCGCCAGTACTTCGTCGAGTGACGATAACCCGAAAGGCATGGAATCAGTCAACTTCATAATGAATTTATTCGTCAAGCTCGGCGAAGCCCTAAGGAAAACCAGCTTAGCACGTCGAGAAGAGATAAGGAACCACGCAATAATATCTCTTCGTAGAGGCTTTAAACTAGCGGAAGATCTTGAACTATCTTCCACAAAATGTATAAACTGCTTTAACCTCGTGATTTTCGCCATGGTCGACGATCAGCACGAGAAGATGATCGAATACTCTCGGCGTGTAAACGCAGAGAGGGAGACGAGGAGAATGGAAGGGACACTGAAGCTTTCGATGGAGCTCCTGTCGGATGTTTATTTACAGTATCTGCAGCAGATTGTTGGGAATCCAGGGTTTAGGACGTTCTGGTTAGGGGTTTTGAGAAGGATGGATACGTGCATGAAAGCTGATCTGGGGGATTATGGGGAGACGAAATTGAAGGAAGTGGTGCCCGAGTTGCTGAGGAAGATGATAACGAAGATGCGAGAGACTGGGATTTTGGTACGTAAGGAAGATGATGATCTATGGGATATTACCTACATTCAGATACAGTGGATTGCTCCCGCACTCAAAGAGGAGCTTTTTCCTGATGAGACGTGAACAGAGTCTAATACCGGTGAGGTTAAGGTTAGTTTCAAAGTTTGATCATGTAGATTATTATTTTAATTAATTAACGACACTTAAATTATTATAACAACCATTAAGAGTATATAAATTCTTTTCATAATTCAACTTTAAATTTTCTTTTAAACAATGGGCATTTTAACCTTTTCCCCATTTGGTAATTTTCTAATTAATTTTTTTTTGTATATATACCATTTAAGAGTATATAAATTATTTTTCATTTAATTTAGTTTTAACGATACATTATAATCTTATTCACTAATGAAACATAAAATTATATACCATTAATATATTAAATATAATTTTTTTATTTTTTTTTATTTTTTTTAATATAAGAACGTCAGTTTTATTAAAGAATGAGAGATTCAAGATGAAAGTTTACGATGCACCACACATATTCCTTAAAAGAGTTCAAAACTAACGTCTCTAGATCATAAACATGACCAAATAAAGAAAAGGTAAAAAATCTAATTCAAAGGCTCGAAAAAAATATATACAAAATATCACCAAAGCTCGACGATGAAGGTAAAACCATCAACAAACAACATTAAAAAATGCATATTATAGAATTGGGGCACGTTGACAACACGTTTATTACCACAACTCAATCACGAACAAGAGCGATGACTAAACTTACATCTAGATCCAGTTCGAGGGTCCAAACAGGGAGATCAACATGATAATTAAAAGAGCGTCATCTTGATTAGTCGTGGCGACATCAAATCCAACCCTGAAAGAAAAACAAATAACAAAAAAACGTGCTAAGAGGTAAAAAAGCGTGTCAAAAGGCAGAAAATAGGTACCAAAAGGTAGAGAAAAACGTGTTATAAAGACAAATTTATTAAATTAAAATGACTAAAACCAAAAGAACGAAGCAAATAAATAAAAGAGAGTGACCGGCGGTCGACAACTAGCACTAAAACTGGCGTTGCCGCCAACCATGAAAATCACTCAAGGATGAAAAATAGCAAGCAGCGAATTGCAGATGAAAATAAATATAAATAATTTATTATTTGCTCTTTTGATATACATTATATATCCATTATATCTACTAAATATACATTATATATGTGGCCCGTCCAATCGGATCTTGTGTCAACAATCAGCCTGTTAAAATCAAATGGCTTTTTGATTTTTGATTTCATGCTTCAAATGAGACGACCAGGGCAGAAACCGTTGATGTTAAAGGCGATTCGATTCGGTTCGGTTCAAGTATTATATGAGATGATTATTTGATCGATTAAATTTTAAAAAAACGAGCAAATTGATTTAAGCACTTTTTTCACCTTATTATATCATGTAAATTTTAAATATATTCCGGGACTAATATCCAGACTAACTACTTTAAATATATTATTTAAAATAATTGAGAATAAAATGATCTTTAAAATATTCAGGATAAATAATCTAAATACTTCTTATATTTAATATCTTAAATAAATGAATTGAAATCAATTTAAAATAAAACATAATACAAAACAAAGAATAGTTTAAATACGATACAATTACACAAAATATTAAAAAAAACTACTAAAATATAAATATAAGTACAAATGCTTCCTTTCTATTTTCCAAGAGGAAGGGATTGTCTGAGAAACAATGATCTATTTCCACTTCATCTCCCACGTCATTCCTGGGAAACAAAGTGTTGCTTTGAGTCATACACGTTGGAGTGGGGATGGGTATAAATTTAATAGGTAATTGACAGGTATGAATGTGAAAAGTCATACTTATTGTGGGTAGTAGGTAGGTGATAAATTTGAGACCTTACCCGCACTGTAATCACCCGCATCCACCCACTCACTAACTACTCACCATATAAATTTTGGACCATTTATGTTTATAGACTTTGATTATGCCTTTTATTATGATATTTTATGTACTGTGATCTTTTTTTTTAAATCTACATTAATCCTTTGTAGACTTTGAACTCAATTAATTTAGTTTGAAAAAATAATGGTTTATGATTGATCTTGAGTTTATGGTTTATGATCGAGCTTGAATTAATCAGGTTGTAAATTTGTAATATGTGTGGTTAAGTACAATTTATACGGGTGTAAATATACTTTAGTTAAGTTAGCTATAGTTAGTTAGTTAATTTTAGTTAAGTAAAATTTATACCAGTGAAAATGTGCTTTAGTTAATTTAGCTATTGTTAGTTAGTTAGCAGCAGTAAAATTTATACTGATGTAAATGTATTATATATATGCACTTGATCAATTAATAAAGTATGCTGAATTTTAGTCTTCTTTACAAAAGTCTATGATTTATTTTTGCATAATTCGATATTAGTGGTTGCTAGTAGGCAGGTACAGGTGGGTGCAAACAGGTACGGGTTGGGTGGTGGATGTTCAATTGGGTAATGGGTATAGGGATAGATTTGAGAATGTACCCACGTGGGCGCGTGTGGATTTGAAAATTATAATCTTCGTGAGTGTAGGGATGGCAGCGGGGCGGGGTGGGTTTTTGGCCATCCCGAACCCGCCCCGATTTATAAACTTATAAACCTGCCCCGCCTCGACGCATCATCTTATAAACCCAGTCCCAATTCAACCCGATCTGACCCGAAAATTTTAAAAAATATTAATCTTCGTCGACAATAAATGTTAGATCCGACCAAACCACCATCACAATCACAAAAATATGGGTTTCAAGAGACTTCAAATCTATATATAAAAATAAAATAAAACTCAATTAAATTACTCACATTAAAAAAGTACATATTTAAAATAATAAACTTGAACCATTGACTGTCAGAATCAGATATGTTAAAACTCGAACAACATCTAACAAAAATTTACGATAAACCCTGTTGAGCTCAATTTCCTTCAACCGAATTGAACGCCAAGTGGTGGAGAAGTTGATTTTTGGGCGTTGGTGGTGGAAGCAAAAAGATAAAATATAGACATAATGATTTAGAGTGGTTCAACTTTCTAACCAAAGCTTACATCTACTACCTCAGCTTCCCCACTAAGGATTTCCCAAATTCACTCTTGAATTTCTTCCCCTTTTCTAGGCTTAGGAAGAAACCTTTACAGCACTCAAAGCTTCTACCCAAAGCTTGAGTAAACCCTCTTTACAAAGAGAAAAGCAAGGCAAAATAAAAATCCCTCTCACACGGTTGATGTTTGCACAATTGAAGCACTCACCCAATCCTAAAACACTTGAGCAAATATAAACATTAAGCTCACAAGTGTTGTCTATACAAAAATAGGAAATTTAAGCACTAAGACAAATTTTCATCATAATGTTGTTGACAATAAGATCATTAGTTGTTGCTGAAGCTTGAAGGTCCATTTTATACTCCGAATTGAGTTCCTAGCCGTTGGAGACCGTTGAGATTGAATTAGAGCCGTTGGAGATTTTATTTCCCGTAATAAATGTAGTTCTACAGCCTTCTATATCGGTATGCATGTACCTATATCGATGCATGTACTAGCCGTTATGCCCATTCTGGCTGCGCGTATTGGAATGCTTTGGATCGTATCGATACGCCTTAGTCCGTTTTGGTACGTTCTACAATTTAAAAGACCGTTGAGAAATAGCCATTGGGGTAGTTGAAACCAGGATCAGTACGCGTTCAAGCGTATCGAAACGATCCTATCCGTATCGGCACGCCTATGGGAGTATCGGTACGATTTTTCAGTTCTGGAATTTTCCTATAGCAAAAACCCGTATCTATATCGATATGGGGTGTAACAGTATCGGTACGGATGTGTTGAAATTTGAAGTTTGGCTACTTAAAAACATTTAAAACACATCCAAAACCTCTCAAAAACTTCTCAAACTTATTGTCAAGTTGTTTGGACTTAAAAACATTTTCGAAATCTTTTCAATTTAGTCTAAAACTATTTTTCAATTATTATATCAAAACAAAAATCCTAACAATCTCCCATTTTTTATATAATAAAACCAACATGAAAATTTGTTTTTGAGATTCTCCCCCTTAGTAAAAATAAAATTTGAATAAGAGATTAATTGTTGAAAATCTTATAAGCTCCTCCTTATTCATTCAATTTTTCAAAACATTCTCCTCCTTTTGTTGTATACAAAATGGTTCAAACTTTAAAGACCAATAACAACGGAGAGTTAAAAATCTTGACAAAAATAAAATTTGTTTTCAAAATTGGCTCCCCCTTACTCAAGCATCATACAAATGTTAGTCCAACAATTATGATAAACTAGTTGGATTAAAAAAATATAGATCAAATAAAATAAACTTCAACTAATTTTTACCACACTTGAACCAAAGGTATGATGTGAAGTCTTCCTTCTTCAAGTGTTCTTCCTTGTGTGTCAAGAGCTTCCGTAAGTTTGACTTTGATCACCAATGGCTCAAGCACACCTACCAAAAAGATAATCAAGTAATTTTTGGTATCCAAATTGCTTTGGATCCATAGGCATTTGTGGTACGAAGTTTAGTCCCCTTAGGAATCCATTATTCAATTTCATCATTTTTAGTTAAAGTAATTAGTCCTTTTTGGACCCAAATACTTCTAAAACATTTTCCTTTAATAAATCTAGGGGCACTAGATTGTCTTTGATAAAAATTTTATTTTCCAAAATTGTTTTTCTTCTCATGTTCCTTGGAAATCAAATCTTTTTCTTTCTTAAGATCATCCACTTCCTTTTGATGATCTTTTTCTAAATTTTGAAGCAAATTTGTAAGTTTAAAACTTTAAGCTCAAAATCTTTACTTTTTGCTTCAAATTCCGAATTAGTTTCCAAAAGCAAATCATTTTCGGTTTTCAATTTTGAAATCATCCTTTTATTTTTCGAAAATGAAGCCTTAAACTCAAAAACTAATTTGTCATAGGCTTCTTGTAACTCATTAAATGTATATAAATTTGAATTTGAACAAGATGAGTTAGAAGTTACCTCGCCCTCTTGGAGGGCCATAAACCATAGGTGGGCTACATCATCTTGACCAGTGGAGTCTTCACCACTCCATGTTGCCACATATGTTTTCTTTGAAGATGATCCCTTTTTGTTGAAGCAAGGGCAATCGTATTTGGTGTGCCTCGTCTTTTTGCATTCGGAGCACTTGAGGGGATCCTTCATCTTCTTCTTCGATTCATGCTTGGATTCTTCCATTTCGCTTTCCTCCTCACTTGAATCTTCTTGATGGCTTGTGGAGTATTTAAGAGCTACTATGTTTATATCTTCGATTCTGAGCCCTTTGATCTTCTTCTTTTTCTCATCTCTCAATGGTTTGGACATTAACTCATAGGTAAGAAGAGCAATTAGCTCATCAAGCTTGAGCTCCTTTAAGTTCTTGGCCTCAATGATAGTCGTCTTCTTGCTATCCCATGATTCGGGAAGTGAGTAAATCAACTTTTGAACGAATTTATCTTCTAAAATCTCCTCTCTAAATCATTTTAGCTCGTTAACAATTATGGAGAAATAGTCAAACATACTCTTGATGTCTTCATCCGGGCTCATATTGATGTTTTCGTAGTTGAGGTTGAGTAGACCAATCTTTGTCTCCTTTACCTCGTTTGTACCTTCAAGGGTCACTTCAAGTTTGTCTCGTACTTCCTTGGCATCCTCACAAGAAGTAAACTTTGCATACTTATCGAGGCCTAATGCACAAAGTAGGATGTGCAAGGCTTTACAATTTAGCTCCATCATCTTCTTGTCGTTGGCACTTTATTTCGTCTTACTTCTTGTTGGCACGAACAGTCCATCTTTAACAAGATCTCATAGACAATAATCTTTGACCTTGATAAAAATACATCATCATATTATTCCAATAGGCATAATTTTCACCTTTGAAGAATGGTGGCTTGTCGATGGATTACGCCATGGAAACCGGTTGACTTGTTGGTTGGTCGAGCTTGCCGGATCGCCTCAATAGGATGTTAATCCCTCTCGATTGAGCCTCGCTCTGATACCAATTGTTGAGCTCGATTTCCTTCAACCGAATTGATCGCCAAGTGGTGGAGAAGTTGATTTTTGGGTGTTGGTGGTGGAAGCAAAAAGATAAAAAAAAATAGACACAAAGATTTAGAGTGGTTCGACTTTCTAACCAAAGCCTATATTCACTACCTTAGCTTCCCCACTAAGAATTTCCCAAATTCACTCTTGAATTTCTTCCCATTTTCTAGGCTTAGGAGGAAACCTTTAAAACACTCAAAGCTTCTACCCAAAACTTGAGTAAACTCTCTTTACAAAGAAAAATACAAGCCAGACTGAAAATCCCTCTCACAAGGTTGATGTTTGCACAATTGAAACACTCACCCAATCCTAAAACACTTGAGTAAATATAAACATTTAAGCTCACAAGTGTTGTCTATCCAAAAATAGGAAATTTAAACACTAAGACAAATTTTTATCATAATGTTACTGACAATAAGATCATTAGTTGTTGTTGAAGCTTGAAGGTCCATTTTATACTCCCAATTGAGTTCCTAGCCATTGGATACCGTTGGGATTGAATTGGAGTCGTTGGAGATTCTATTTCCCGCAGTAAATGTAGTTCTGCAGCCTTCCGTATCGATATAGGTACTAGCCGTTATGCCCATTATGGTTGTATGTATCGGAACGCCTTGGACCGTATCGGTACGGTGTATCGATACACCTTAGTCCGTTTCGGTATGCCCTGCAATTTAAAAGACCGTTGGGAAATAGCTGGTGTGGGTGGTTAAAACCAGGATCGGTAAACGTTCAAGCGTATCGAAACAATCCTATCTGTATCGGTACGCCTAAGGGAGTATCCGTACGATTTTTCGGTTCTAAAATTTTCCTATAGCAAAAACACTTATCTGTATCGATACGGGGTGTAACCGTATCGGTACAGACGTGTTCAAATTTGAAGTTGTTTGGCTACTTAAAAACATTAAAAACACATCCAAAACCTCTAAAAAACTTCTCAAACTTATTTTCAAGTTGTTTGGACTTAAAAACAATTTTGAAATCTTTTCAATTTAGTCCAAAATTATTTTTCAATTATTATATCAAAACAAAATTCCTAACAAACACAAACTAAAAACTAGCTTAAAACCCTAAAAGTATTTATGTATAGTGGTATTTTCATAAATATATTAATATATATAATTTAAAATATACAGGGGCGAGGCGAGGAATTTTCACCTCATACTCGAACCCGCCCCACCTCGACTCAATGCATTTTAATACCCGCCTCGCCCCGTTCCCCGAAGTTTAAGAGAAAAAAACAATCGAGTTGAGTCGAGGCACACCAAGTCGAGTCGGAGTCGAATAATTTTATCATCCTTACGTAAATGGTGAATAGGTGGTAGATATATAAATTTTAAATAAATATAAATATAGGAAAGAGAGTATCCGCACCCGTCATGCTGTTTCTCATCCCTAAGTTACCAAGGAGTACGTCAAAAAAAAGATACTAGTATTGAATTAACAAGACTACGAGTCAATGGCCATTAGCCAATTACTTGAAAGTTGAAACTTGCGTCAGCTTCTTTTTTTAATGATTATTTATATATTTTAGATAAATTTATTTGTTTATATTTTTATTATTCTTAATCTGTACATTACCATTTTTATTAAATTTGGTGTTAGGAGTTAATAATATCAATTCATTTAGAAAGTACAAATTAAATTCGAATGAATTTAGTTCTAGTTGGTATATTGCTTGTACATTATACAAAATAACACTAATTCGAGCATATTTAAATGCTCTATATTTTCGGATTTATGAGTATAGGAGAGTTTATTTAGTATAAATATTGTATCAAACTGTATCTTTAATATACTAATAATAAACATCATTTTAATTTTAATTAATATTAAATCTTAACGATTCCAAATAACTTCACCTTCTATTATAAAGAAATAAATTAAAAAAGTTTAAACAAAATTTTGGCTTCTCGTGTACAAAAAGTCAAGGTCGAGCATAATATTTTAGACATTCTTTTCGAAAATATAAAAAGATTAGTGGTGTAAACGAGGATATATGAGTAAATTTACTTAAAAATACCTTTTCAAAAACACTTTTAAATAGGGGTGTTCATATCCGGGTACCCGAGATTTTCGGATACTAAAACCTCGGCCCGTTACCCGGCCCATATAAACCGGGTACCCGTAAAATGCGGGTACCCTATTTATTTTTTTAATATTTTTGAAAATCTGAAAATTAAAAAAAAATCACATAACAAACATATAAAAATTAAAATTTCATAATACAAAAATTAATGATTCGAAGTTGCATGGTTTACTATGTAGTTAAAAACAATTCTATGTAGTACTAGTATGTACTATGTAGTTACAGATTGTATGGGATAACCATACTGTAAAACTTACAGTAGCTAAAGATTTGATGACAATAAAAAATAATTCTAGGTGGTAGATGGACCCCATAATATTTATCAACACCGTCTCCAATATTTGATGACTGTATGGTGTCAAAAAAATTAAAAAAAAATTCTATGTAGTTAAAAAAAGTAACTTACAGTAGCTCATTCTATGGATTATGTTTGATGACAATCATACTGTATAACTTGAAGTGTGCATGTTATTCGTAATTTATGTTCTATTTTCTCGCATTGATTTAAAATACAATCATACTGCTTCAATTTTGCCACTCGTGTTTAATGTCAATCATATTGTGTAGCTCATCCAATGAATCATATTTTTTTCTTCGAATCTCATATTAGTAAATTGATATAAATCTTTTTGATAATTTTAAAATTTAAAAGTACATAATATAAGTATAAAAAAGAATTTAGGGATTAGAGTAAAAATAATAACTTAAAATAAAAATAAAATTTAAAAGTAAAAAAATATATAATAAAAATAGCGGGTCGGGTACCCGAATATAAAAAAATTAGGCCCGGACCCAGCCCAACTACCCGTGATATTTTACTGGTCGAGTACCCGGCCCGAAAAAATCGAGTATTTTTATTTTAATACCCGGTTATTTTAAATCGGGTAGTCGGGTCGGGTATTTTTGAACACCCCTACTTTTAAAAGCATTTTTAAAAGTACTTTTTAAGCCAAGCTGAAAAAACACTTTTAGCCTGAAAAGCTATATGTTATTCATTTTTTTTTTGTCTCAAACAAACTTTTGGCTCCAAAAATTAGTTTGAAAAGCAATGCAAAACAGTGCCTAATTATCATCCACTCCACATTGCTTTCTGAAATAATTGATGTGGCTGCTATAAATATAATTTCCTGGAAAACTCTGAGAAATTCTAGGAAACCTGATAAACGGTAATGGGAAGATGAATCATGCATGAGAACGCACTCAAATTCCGCTTTATCTTCTGTATATACGATTGTTGTTTATTTCTTTTGATTTTTTATAAACGTTTTCCTTTCCAGTTGGGGAGGCAGCAAGCATTCATGATTGAGGCAGTTGAAATGATAGTTGAAAACTTAGTGTTTGAAAGAGTAAAAAAGGCATGCACAACCTCACCAAAAATACATATAAATAATGGAGTTTGGCACTTTGGGATTGAAAGTTGAGGTGAAGAACGTAAGTTTGTGTGTCTAATGTCTATTCATGCGTAGCACATCATCACTCACCATGTGAAATAGGTGAAGCCTCGTGCCATTGATATCTGAGGGAGGTTTTATTTGGAAACTTTTATGATCATCGACACTTCAACTCGCTAAATTACGTTTAATTCAAGGATTCTTCATTTCTACACCATCTAAATCTTGGAGCAGTTAATAAAGTTTTTAAATATTGGTCAAACTGTTCATCTTTGTTCTCTCATATTCTCGTAGATTATGGGTTCAAGACTCACTAGGAACACTCCCCTTCTTTTTCCTACACTCTCCTTTCTCCTTCCCTCTAGGTAGAATTAAAATTAGATTTAGGATTTGTCAAAAAAATTAGTTTATTCATATTCATTACGGTTACCAATAAAAATGTGTTAGAATTATTATTATTATACTTACTCCAATTCCAATTGTGATTGTTCTTTTAATTGCATTTGTATCTCATTTTTAAGACCTAGAATATTCTCCGGTTGTCTACAATCATTTTTAACTCTAATTCCAACTCCGGTACCCTAAAAATTTAAAATTTATATATGTTTTAAATTTTTTTGATTTTTATATGTATTTTTATTAAAAATCTATTTGCATCCCCTAAAAATTTATAAATTCGCATTCCTTATAATTTTATAAGTTCACGCCCCAATATAAAACCTTAAGGTTTTTTTCATCAAGTAACAGAATTACTTTAAATTTTAGCTAAAATCATCTTCACATATCGACAACTTTATATTCATGGTAAAATTTGCCACATATCTTTAAATAGTTTGAAAATCACCTCATTTTACAATTAAAAAATTAACCATTTCCTCTAATTTAACCCCCAAAATTGTGTAAAAAGACAATAAATTAGCTCTGGAAGATAAGTGGGGTTTCAATCTAATATAATAAAGAATTCTTTCGTTTTCAAAACAAATCGGATCCTTTTACTTCCACTTGAAATTAAATAATTTAAAGTTGGTTATTATCTATAAATATTCACATTTGAAATCGGACATATATATTATCGTGTACATGGATAGAATTATAAAAAAATCCATATATAGTTTTCTTTGAATTTGGATAGTTGAATTCATTATTTACTTTTTTATTAATTACCGGTATCTGACTTAATAGTCTACTAACCCGGATCGAGTTTGCAAAGACTTAATATGGGGCGACTCTTCAAACCCACTTTTCTTCATTCACAACGTCTAAATTTGAACTTCTGACATTGCTTAAGGGGCCTAGCACCTCAGTCCGACATACCAACGAGTAGTTGATACTTTATTTTTATTTTTAAATGCACATATTTAACAAATATTTTTTTGAAAAAAATTGCAAAATCAAAATTCATATTTTACTGAAATTTCAGGGAATCGACCTGTTGTTTATCTGTATTAATGATGTAAACGAAATCTTATCTATAAAATTAAGAATAATGGTTGATATGTAAAGGAAATGACTTGAAACCTAAAGATTGTGGGAAGATGAATGTTTGGTGAGTCTTGTTGGTCACACAACCTTCATCTTCCCAACCCCTCTCATTACCATCCCCAGAAAGCGTCCAGTTTTTAACAACTAGCGAAAGCAACAACCTTAAACTTTAGTTAACATCTCATGGAACAGGGTTTTAAGAGACTCCTCAGACAACAAGCAATTTGATGTTTTGGAAGTTATAGGGAATTCGTCACATATCTTTAAGTCTTTGATTAAAAATATATATACATGTAAAGAGAGACGATGAGGTTGGATTCCTGTGGGGGGAAAAATACTTAAATAGGGTTATTCGTTTGATGATGTTGAGAGTAAACATTCCATACAATTAAACTGATGAGATTAATTTTTACTTAAACTGTTAAATGGATGAGCGAGAAATATATGTGATTCATACTCATAATATATTATAATCTTTAGTTTATTAAATTTTCAATAGGATCATAAAGCGTGCAATGTGTATGAAGAATTTTTTATGATATCTTTGTTTTTTTCGTTTCTTTTGGGTATCCTACTTCCGTTAGTTTCATAGTATATACGAAGCTAGACGTGAAGAGAAAGAGACTTCAATGGAAAGAAAAAAAATACATTTAAGAGTTTTTAGAACATTAATCTACATCATAGCTGACAATATATAGAACATTGAATGGAATTTTTAAAAATATGATTTTTAAGATATATTTTTTTTAACGAAGTTTATCTTAACTAATTAATTAATCATATTCTTATTGAGAGCTTATGGTTAATTAATATATTTTTATTACTATTGATATTAAATTTATTTACTAACTAATTTGAATCGAATATTGTAAAAATTTATTATGTAACGACGTTCCAAACTTTGCTCCAATTGTTACTTAATAAATTAATCTGTATATTCATTGTTCAAAAAGACATGTCTCAATATTAATAATAGACATATTCAATCCGAATCCCATGCAACAAGGGACTGTCATTTTACAATATGGGGGGGGGGGTGACCTGCAATCCCTGGATTGCCAAATTGATTTTACATATATAAACAGTATAAAATTACTTTGATCACTAATCACTTAATCCTAAATTCAATATACATTAGCAAATAAAAGTTTATTTAAATAATTTAATAATTAATGAGCTTAATTTTAAATAGTAATAAAAAAGGGAAAAGGACTGTAAATCATAAATTTATGATGTTAATGTCAAATAAAAGTTTATTTAAATAAAATATTTTGTCATCTCACCGCAACCTAGATTACTTTTTAATACATTCAGCCTGTGGAATAATTTTATAAAATCAATTTTTAACAAATTAGTTAGCTAAATTAGCGGGATACAAGTTAATTAAAGATAATCAATAGGATTGATCGGCTAAGTAGTAAGCAACTTAGTATCTGTTACGCAAGTCTTGAGTTCGAAGCTTTGTGTATGTAGAAATTTTCGCTAAAAATCTCACATATTAAAATTAAATATGTGATGTATGTGGATTTGAATTAATCAAAACAGAGTCGTGGAGAATAGAGGTAACAAAAAAATAAAGGATTAAATGAAAAATAGGTGTCCAAAGTATATCTTTTTTTAACTTTAGTTCCAAACAGTGGCGGAACTTAGAGTAAAAATTTGCGGGGGGCAACTTAAATTTTAAAAAATTTGAAGACTTCAACGAATTTTTTTTTTAAAATGAGGGTTTAACTAAAATTTTTAATAATTTTGAGAGAATTAATAAAAAAGTTAAAAAATTTGAGAAAAAACTTAATTAAAAATATTCAAAATTTTGAAGCTTAATATGAATGTTTAAAAACCTTGAGGGAGCCAAATTAAAATTTTCAAAAAAATTTAGAACAAAATTCAAATTTATCAAAATTTTGTGAAGGTTGTGGGCCCCACTAGTCCTTCAAAGCTTACGCCACTGGTTCTTAAAGTGTTTTTTTTTGTAAAAATAGGTGCCCAAAATTTCAAAAGTTATAATTTTAAGTGTTTGGCTGTTAATGGGTGTTAAAAAATTTAACCCATCAATGCTTGACACGTGGCATATTTAGGGTACTTAAAATTTTAACTTTTGAAACTTTGGGAACTTATTTTTTTAAAAAAAATACTTTAAGCACCTAAAATTATAACTTTTGAAATTTTGGACATCTATTTTTACAAAATAAATACTTTAAACACCTAAAGTTCAAAAAAACATACTTTAATCACCTATTTTTTATTTAAGCCAAAAATAAATTTGTACTAATAGTAATTATGGAAAGTAGACAAACTTGGAGAGAGGAGGTGCATAAATAAAATATTTTGCCACTTTCTCGACGACGCATGTCTATATAAACGCAACTTCCCAATTCTCTTTTCCATTATCCCTCCGCACTCTCTTCCTTCTTTAGCCATGACGAGCCCCTCCCACGCGGTGAATTTCGCAGCGCCGAGAGGCTTCGCCGCCTCCTTCAAAGCCGATTGCAAAGAAACTTTCTTCCCTGACGACCCGTTCCATAAGTTGAAACATGAAAAACCATTGCCCAAACTCAAGAAAACGATCCAATACTTTATCCCGTTGTTTGAATGGTTACCCAACTATAATCTACGTTTGTTTAGATACGATTTACTTGCCGATCTCACCATTACCAGCCTTGCAATCCCTCAAGGCATTAGCTACGCCAAACTCGCTAATATTCCTCCTGTTTACGGCCTCTGTTAGTATTTCAATTTCCAACTTCATCGAAAAGTCTGCTTCGTTTATTGGGTTTGTTTCGTTTTTCTCAGAGAAAAAAAAAAGTGATGGATTAATAATATTTATGTAATGCAGATTCGAGCTTTATACCGCCATTTGTTTACGCCATTTTCGGGAGTTCAAAGCACCTTGCAGTAGGAACAGTGGCGGCTTGTTCATTGCTTTTATCCGAAACCATTGGAGACAAAGCCTCACCGAAAGATAATCCCACATTGTATCTTCACTTGATTTTCACATCCACTTTCTTCACTGGGATTTTCCAGACTGCTTTAGGCTTTCTCAGGTTAACTCATTATAAAATCATAACCAGTTATCGATATATATTTAAATGTCTTTGAAATCTAATAATATTATTATCCTTCTGTTGGGTTTTCAGGCTGGGGATTTTGGTTGATTTCTTATCGCACTCTACCATAACTGGTTTCATGGGAGGGACTGCTATAATAATCTGCCTCCAGCAATTGAAAGGCGTGTTTGGCGTAAAACATTTCACGACCAATACCGATGTGGTCTCGGTTCTGCGTGCAGTTTTCCGCCACAGGGACGAGGTTGGTGATCTGAGAGAACATTGGTTTTCACAAAAATCCAACTTTTTATTAGTTCGGCCATTAATTACAGCATTAATGCTTAAGATTCTGATTAATTTGTTGACTCGTATATGTGTGAGCAGTGGAGGTGGCAAAGTGCTGTGGTTGGTCTTATCTTCCTTGCTTTCCTCCAATTCACTCGATACGTGGTGAGCCTGCCGAGTCCTATAAGGAAAATTATACTAAAAACATTATTTTAGTAACATTTACAACCATAAACCATATATGGTAAATTCATAACTTCCATGACAACATTATTTCCTATTAAAGTTTGAAAAAGTGATGGGTTTTTTTCTTTCCTTTGATTTATAATATTTCATCGTTATCATCTAATGTAATGCTGAGTCAGTAAATAAATTAGATATATCAGAGATTATCATACCATATTAAATTAGAAAAGAACTGTACCTCTTGTTTCGCTCTATGCTTGTTAGTCTTAAGATGTTGCCATGCATTTCCAGAGACAAAAAAGGACAAAACTATTTTGGGTGTCGGCTATTGCTCCAATGGTAGTTGTCGTGGTTGGTTGTCTTTTTGCTTTCTTTGCCCATGCAGAGAAACATGGAGTCGCAATCGTAAGTTCTAGCATTAAATTTTCAAATACTTTCATTATTTAGTTTTTCACCAGAGGTTGGTCTTTATAAGCAACTAATCTTTAGTTTTTGGGGTTTCAGGTTGGTGACTTAAAGAAGGGGTTGAACCCTCCCTCAATTCAATATTTGAACTTCGATCGTCGATATCTTCCTGTAACTGTGCGTGCTGGTCTTGTCACTGGACTTATTGCCATGGCTGTAAGAATTCCAACCTTTTTCCTTTTCTCCTCAATATAATTGAATCGCCGTTAAAACGAAACTTCCAGGAAGGGATAGCAATAGGACGAAGCTTTGCCATTATGGAAAATGAACAGACTGATGGGAACAAGGAAATGATAGCTTTTGGTTTCATGAACATTATCGGATCCTTCACTTCATGCTACTTGACGACCGGTATGTATAGTTCTGAAATATTCCAGGGAGATCTTCAATATTATTCTGATTTTTTTTACGTTTGAACTTGCAGGGCCATTTTCGAAAACGGCAGTGAATTTCAATGCTGGGTGCAGGACCGCAGTGTCCAATATCATAATGGGATTTTTCATGATGTTGACACTCCTGTTCTTGGCTCCTCTCTTAAGTTACACCCCTCTCGTTGCTCTATCCGCAATTATCATGTCTGCAATGCTTGGACTAATCAATTACGAGGAAATGATTCACCTCTTTAAAGTAGATAAATTAGACTTCTTCATCTGCGTGGCTGCCTTCCTTGGTGTCAGCTTCATAAGCATGGATGTCGGCCTCGTGCTCTCCGTGAGAGCTTCTTCCGCTAGATAGTACTGTATGCTTCATATTTTCTAACCTTGTCTGAAATAGTACTTGTATGATTTGAATTCAGGTGGGACTCGCTTTACTTAGAGCACTATTGTATGTGGCAAGGCCTGCTGCCTGTAAACTTGGAAAAATCCCAAACTCAAACTTATACCGTGACACAGAACAGTACCCTGGCTCAACTCCCATACAAGGAATCCTTGTTCTTCAACTTGGTTCCCCTATTTATTTTGCAAACTCCACCTACATAAGAGAAAGGTTTATACATATTTTACTTATTTATTTACCTTCTTGGGTAAAAAATTATACTTAGTACCCAGAAAAATATGGTCATTAATAAAGTAATTTCTGAACTTTGAGCAGGGTTCTGAGGTACATACAGGAGGAACAGGGTGTTTCAGATTCCAAAACTGATGTTATCGATCATCTTTTGTTAGATTTGTCAGGTAAATAATTAGTATCATTTTCCTACAGAAATCCATGACCAAACGTAATATTGTTAAAACAAAATCTAGGTGTCAGTAAGCATCAATCAAATCCATGTTTTGTCAGTACATGCGAACATAACAATGACTGGGTTTGCAGGGGTTTCATCCATTGATATGACAGGAATTGAAACGTTTGTCGATTTACGTAGAATTCTGGTCTCAAAGGGTATCAAGGTAAACATGAAAATTCATTTGTTTTCCATTGCCAAAATAAGTAATCGGAGTTTTACTTTTAGACGTAAGAAAGAAATTAAAAAGATATTTTCTGCAGTTAATAATCGTGAACCCCAGGATTGAAGTTCTGGAGAAGATGACGTTAGCGAAATTCACAGACGTCATCGGGAAGGAATCATTCTACTTGTCCATTGAAGATGCAGTCCAAAGTTGTCGCTTTTCGCTTCTGACTAACAAAACGACAACGGAAGAATCCTCAAACCACGTCCAAACTGTTGTTTAGAAGGCAATACTGGCTTATATGGAAGATGCGTAAAATGATGAACAATAGCATCATTAGATGATAGTGATATGTTGTATAAATGTTATAGATTTTGTATCTTCGTTTCTTCAGCTTGTAATTTGATCATATTTTAGAATTAACTCACGTTTCACATTGTCAAATAGAACAAAAAAAAACTAAATCATTCCCTTTGTCCTTTGTTGGTAATTCTTTTTATATCACAACACTAAAAAATAAATCATACACTCTAACTCTAACTCTAAATCAGAATAAATTTTAAACTCTAAAATTTAATTTTAAATCTAATTTTTTAATGTTAGACATATGCCAAAGAGAAACTTAGGAGATACAAGATGGACTGCTATTCAATTGAAATCCACATTGCATGGGTTAAGGCCCAAGTGAAACTTGGCTACCACTTACCCACATGAATGTATAATAATTGTTCAGCAAAGTTTTTGTACATAATATGGTCGGTAGTTGCCACTTGTCAGAGATGACAATAAAGTTTTTTTTTTACCCAGAAACAGATATTCCAAACTGGGTTATACATTTTATATATATAAAAAAAAAAACTGGGTTACACATTTATGCAGAACAAATAAAAAAAGGGCAAAGGCCATGTTGCTGTTAAATGCCCATCAATCATTATCAGGTTTTCAATGTGGCCGAAACAGTAACACAGAACATGGCGAGGGATGTACATCTCATCTGTGTGAACCAAATTTATTTACTGCAATTTGATAAATGGATTAGGAAGCTTGTTTGGTTTTGAGTTGATTGAACAACTTCAAACTACACCCTGTCAGCCTCCTACTTCCAAATATGCATGATATTCCACTGGTTTTCAGTTTCACCTTCAAACTTGTGATTCATAGCTAATCTTAAAAAATCTTTACTCGTATCCGATATGGGACCTAATTCTTATCTTGTACCATTCCATTTACATCTTACAGATTGAGTTCAAATTTAGGTTTGGTTAAAGCCATTTCCTTTCAAGTTTGTTGTGCTTGTTCATATATATAGTTATAATATATGTTACTATGCATTAGTGTTCATGCATGTTCCTTGATTCCCTTCTCTTTTGGTGTACTCGGTTTGATATTCTCTCTGTTAAGCATGATTTACATCTGGAACTAAACATTCACCGATAAAGATATAAGATATTTGTATTGTTTTATAAGGGAACGGAGATAGAGATTATATCGAATTTGATATTTATAACAAGTATTTTGTCACTCAACACGTAATTCAGTTCACATTAATTATCATATTTTAAAACCGTGGTTGACTGGATGATCTGGTTTAGAAGCGAATCTAGGTTACGTTGGACATGCCGACAGCTTCGCAGGTAAATATGGAAAACAAATAGATGCCAAACTTATTTTTCTGAAAACTCACATGAGATGGTTGGATTCAAATTGTCAAAACTCAAAAGACATGTTCAGGTGTTGTCGTGTTGAAATGTGGACATATGAGCGGCATCTCATAAATTCCACCAACTCGTAATTAAATTAGAATAGAAATCCTCTGCACATAAGACTAATTGCCAATGGCTACAACTCAAACCTACGTTAAAGGCATGAACAGTTGTAGACAAAAGATAAGAGTTGTAGTTAGCAGTAGCACCGTAAATACTGTTACGTCCATTGATGTAAGACCCTTCTTCTTTTTTATGATATTAAAGCGATTATCTCCCCACCATCCGAACAGGGTTTGGTGAGATAATATTGGTTGCATGGCCGTGAGATCTAATCATATTTTCGCTGTAGGGACTTGATTGATTGATGGTATCAAAATCAACCCAACTACTAGTTGTATTTTCCATCTAAGCCTCTCGTTTACTTTGATATTTTTTTATTAAAATTTTAAACGGTGATCAGTCGAGATTATGTTAGGTCCAACGGGATACCAAGTTGTGATGGATGAGATGAGAGTGACCAAACAGATTTGAGAATTGAAGGACAAAGTTGTTTGTACAAGGGACCACTTGGGAGAGACACAGTCGGTCTCATCTCTCTTTTCTGACCAAAATCTCTGTTTTCTGATTTGTCTATATGCTCAATTTATAAACCTCGTTTCTTTTCATTAACAATGTCATTATCCTAGTACAACTAGAGAAAACAACCAAATATTTATTTATAATTCTATTTGAATATTATGTCCAATGTTAAATCTGAATAAATAATAAATATATATATATATATATACACACGTACATATTATATTATTTAAACTCATTATCTTAATAACACGTCATTTTACCCATAATTAAACAGCTTGATGTTACATGATTCACCCACTAAAGTTTTTTTTATAAATCTTAGATCTAA
Source organism: Hibiscus mutabilis (assembly GCA_019671005.1). NCBI lineage: Eukaryota > Viridiplantae > Streptophyta > Magnoliopsida > Malvales > Malvaceae > Hibiscus > Hibiscus mutabilis. Next base: position 66,154 of record JAGYYJ010002925.1, read on the forward strand.
TCCTAATTCTACCTATAGGGGAGGAGAATGAGAGACTCTAAGGAAAGGAAGCATAGTGTTTTTAGTGGGTTTAGAACTCATGATTTAAGGGAAATAAAAAAAAAACAAAAATGAACAACTTGGCCAACCGGCCAAATGTGTTTGCTCTGAAACATCTTATAGCTGCTCTAAAACTCTATTTATAGAGTTTATACCAATCTCCCGTATGTCTTTTTCTAGCGTCTCTATTTACGTCTTTATATTAAAAAAATTAAGTTTAAATATTAAAATTAAGAGTCGTGATTAAAGTTTAGAGAATTGGATGTATGATGTATTTTCTATGGTTTAAAATTTATAATTTATAATTTAAGAGATATCTTAAAATTTAATTTTTAATATTGAAGTATAAAAAAGGAGACAAATTTTGTTCTATAGTCCGTTTGGCGTATTTTCAGATTAAATGATCCACCCGTTAAGGGAATATATACTCGGTATTTATTTATTTTAATTAGTTTTGCATTTTATATTTACTTAAAATATTTATTTCGCTACCGACGAAATGTAAATAAACAAACGAAAAGACTGCATAAATCCTTAAATAAAGCATATTTTCACTCCATTATTTGCGTGCGTATTCCTAACATAATATTTAAAAGAGCTATTCTCAACCTTAATTAATTAATCTTCGAGAGTACCCCTCCCTTTTTTTTAGTTTTTTTTTCTCTATTGACTTTTAGATTATTGTTTGATTTGAAATTGTTTTCCCTCTCACACCTTAATTGCACCTTTCTCAAGTCAAAGACTTGTTTTTTTTTACCTTATTTTAAGATATGAATATTTTTTTAAGAAAAAATACATTAATCTTGTTTCTAAACATATGCCATTTTTTTAATATTGAAAAGGAAGATAGTCATCCATCCCACTTGGGATTTTAATCAAAGTTGAATTACTGTTAATTCCACATTACACTTCATACTAATTACATTCACAAAAAGTCAAATTTGCCAACATCATAAAGGTATTAGTATTTCATCAAAACTTGTTAATATAATTTATCCTCTTTAACATTTTTTTCCTAAGAAAACAATGTTTATGGCTGATGGGTAATTAGGATTAAATAATTCTTTTTCGTTTAAGTAAAACTTTAATCAAATTAATATCGTTTTGTTTGAGTAAAACATTGTCTAATTCCATTCGAACTCGTTGGATCCCCAGTTGATTTTGAGAATTCAACCACTCTTTGGTTCGTATATAATTACAAAACTTATATAAATACAAAGTCGTAAAATAATAAAAATTCGGAAAATCTGTGATGCCGTGAGAACGTAGCCATCATTTGACACTTGTTTTATGAGAAGGGTTGCTAGCATTGCCAGGCTGGCGTTTGTAACGGTTCAATTGTGATTAGGGGGTCCCACGCGGGCATTTGGTGACCTTCTAACTGCCGTTTATACGCTTGGATGTTCAAACCGTTGATTTAATTAAATAACCGAATCGAATTTTAAAATTTTTATTAATTAAATTTTTTTTTGAAAATTTTTAATTGAACCGAAATTTGATCGGTTAATTTGGTAAACTAAAATTTGTTATAAAATTTTGGGTAAATTTCATAAATAATCACTAAATTATGTTAAAATAATATTTTTAGCCACTGAACTTTCAAAAGTTATAAAATAACCATTACACTTATCAAATTATTACAAAATAATTGTCGATTTATTGCACATTATAAATTATTGATAAATACTAAAAATTTTAATGATTATTTTTTAATTATTACAGTCGACCGCAGTTTAGAAAAAATATTATGCTCTAGTTTCGACGAAGGATGACTAAAGACCCGTTCAACATTATTTTTTCAACGGGCCTTGAAGTGCCCAACGAAAAAGCAGTGTCGAACAAAAACACAGTTTTGAATGGGCATTTATCTTTATTTTTTTTTACCTTTAAACGGATGTTCTACAGTAGCTAATTTTCCAGCTTTTTTTTCCAACGGCTGGTTGATAGGAGATTTGCGTTTTGCAAACCCTATTGAACGAACCCTAAATCGGTTGGAGTTGGAGTTATGTAATCCCAAACGCGTACAACCCGAAAATGTTGTACTGGAAAAAAGGAATAAGGAAAGGGACGATGCGGTAGCGTCCGCGGTACAGCTCCATATCGGGAACGCGAGGATTGAGGGCCCTTTATTATCTATGCTTTTCGAGGCCGCGCTGCTAAATGTGACGCGTGGGACCCGTAAAAGGGGGCCAAACGCTCCCTTGGTTTTCTGTTGCGTTGAGCCACTTGATGTGGGTAAAATGCATGGGGACCGCATAAAAAGGGCAGTTATGCAAGTCCAACGCTTAAGGAATGATGATAATTCATCATCATCATTTTGAAGGGGATGGGTAACATGCATGGATATTTCCATCATAAAATACCATGAATAGGAAAAGCACAACGAAGGAATGTGTTATTGTTATCGCGGATAATTACTTTAATTTTTTTTAATAGTCTATAAGTAATTATAAAATATTATATATTTATATATATTTTTAATCATTTAATAATGTATATATATTTTGTAGACAAAGTGATTTAAACTCGTGTGTTCTGAGATAAAATTATTTACTTTTCTATTGGGATACATGTTGAATTCAAATACTTTAATTTCAATAAAGAAATAAAACAAAACATTATCAAGAGGTGCTTTTAGGTCTTGTAATAAATTTCATTATGACTTTAACAAATGTCTTTAATCTATCTTAGTATATATAATACAACAAACTCTCTGGCGAGTGTCCATGACCGTGAAGGACCTTCCGGAGTCCAGAAACACCAGGGGAATGGAAGAGGTTGACAGGGGTTATGGACCCCTTAAATGAGAAAATTTTAACATTAATTTCTTTAAACTTCGAAGCTTTTTAATAATAGTATATATCTACTGCCCTCTCAAAATTGATAGGTTTTCGAATTAATCACTTTGAAATTATATAATTAAAATTAAAACTAAAACAAAAACGCCTATCACAACTATACTACCCTCGATGTATCATCATTTTATAATTTTATTTTTTTGAGTCTAGATATTTACGACCGACAATAATGATTACTCCTCTGACCGCATATGTTCTCACTAAAAAATATATGACTCGCCAATGATTTATAAGGCTTTTTGATTTTAATTATTATCATTTTAATTTGAAAAAAAATGAAACAAACAACCACTACATTATCTCTCATTTGTTCTTAGTGTTCAATACTGACAATACATGCGCATACTTTTTTTCTCAATAATTAAATGATTATTACAAAATTAAAAACTGAACAAGAAAGGCATTTACCATATGCCCCTTGGAAACAAGAAACAATTGCACAAATCGATTTCTTAAACATAATTATAAAAAAGGTTTAAATTTGATACACATGTCTGCCTATTTCTACTATAAATCAAAATTAAACTTAAACCTTAAAAAATTAAACCTTAAATTCTAAATACTAACATTAAATTCTAAACCCTACAACCCAAACCCCTAAACTCTAAACTAAACTCCCAACACCTAAAACTAAAAGGTCTGTGTAAACTGTGTATTGAAGTTTTTTTCTTATAAAAAAATCAATTTATATCTCACGTAATTTGCTAATTGTTTTTTTTTTATTATCATCTGAATGTACCAAGTATTCATTCTCAATGAATGTAAGTTTTATTTATTTATTTAATCTTACAAGATGTTATATTTATGCATGAAAATAAATTCATTTGATGAAAATGGTCCACTTCACGACATACCGTTGAAAAGTTGTAGCCAAGCTGTTCTCTCGATCACACATGAAGTAAACTTGGCAACATCTTTCCCTATTCAAATATAAAAAAGTATTAAAGTATTGACCATGGCAAACATTAAAAGAGGCCTCCAAATACGGACAGGCGGAGAGATTGAGCCGAACTAAAGTTTAAATTGTAACTCAAGAAAAGTAAAAGAAAGGTGATGAATTTGGGATTTAGGCTTAATTTGACATTATTTTTAAAAAGTACAGTGAAAAAAATAATTTTAAACTTGTAGTAGAAAAGTAATTTAAAAAAGTTGGGTTAATGTTTGTTATTGATGTCAAAAACTGATTTTTGAGAGGATAAAATGACTATTTTAGACATAGTATTGTAAAGTAAAATAAGTGAACTTGGGTGATGTTCAAATTTGTTAATTTTATGATGTATGAAATAAATGAACTTAAATTATAATAAAAAATTAATTTAAAAATAAATCAACTTAAAATATAATAAAAATTTTAATTTAAAAATATAAACTATAATAAAAAATTTATTCTCAATATAAATACTATAACATATATATTATTTTATAATTATGTATAAATTTAGTTTAACAATCAATTATAATTAAATAATAGAGGGTAAAAAATAATTTTACTTTTCAAACTATCTTATCCACCGCAAAAACGATAAAATATAGCTTTTAGGTTTGGGTGAAAAAATTACTTTTAAAAGCAAAAAAAACACCTAATTAGATAAAAAAAAACACTTAAAAAGTACTTTTAGTTTGCTAAAAGCAACAAAAAATACATCCTTATTCTTCAAGAACAACAACAATAATAATTAAGGGTTAAAAGTTCTAAAAAAGTAAATAATGGTTTAAGTCCTTTAATTATTCTGATAAAACAATATTCTTTATCCAATTGGATTTTTTTGGCCTGGTTCAATTGAATAATCAAATTTATGAAAATTTAAAATTTACCGGAGATGTAACAACCGCATAAAAATGGTAAACATAAGAATTGTAAAAATGATGGAACAAAATCTCGTGGTAAACTGTGGAGGTAGATTGTGCTGAGGTTATTCGGCTAATGCAAAGGGGCTGAATGGGGCTTCGGGATTGTTCTACATATTCGTGCTTTGTGTGAAGGAATTAGAGAGTGTCTTTCTAACATATTAAACGTGAAGGTAATAGAGTGACAGATAGAATGACGAGATTATACACAGAGAAAAATTTATTGATACATGTTTATTTTACACCTCCGTCAAAAATAAATGAATTACTTTAATTGTATTTTTTTATTAATGTAATTGTTTTCTGAAGTACTTTTTTATTCTATTTAGGTTAGGTAATATTTCCCTTCTTTCATTAAAAAAAATCTCGTTGCAAATTAGAAAACAGGGTATTAAAGTAATTTGACAGAACGTCCCTGACGGTTAGTTCAGTGTAACAGTTATCTGAATTGACAATATAAAGAAACGGAACTACTCCACAACCAAAGCTTAAAAACCAACGTATAAATGTTACCTCCATGCCATTCATTGCCCACCACCTACCAATAACTCGTGAAATTTTCACTTTAATATCGTGATATCAACAAGCCACCCGTCGGATCTTTTCTGTGCCGGAATATGGCTCCTCCACTCCACCGACTCCCTTTTAACACTTATTCCATTAACAATTATTGACAGTTAAACATAATTAGCATTTTAGGTAACATTTTGCCGAATTTCGTAAGAGTTTATTCTTTTATAGTATGGGCTTTATTATAGAAATAAAGTCAGCCTTCCAAATGAGTTATAATTTCCTTTTTTTCTTTTTAATATTTAATAAATTTGAGCTGTGATTTAGCTGTCTTTTGGTGTATTATTTATTCTATTTTCTTTTTAAAATATTCTGCCCTTCTCTCACACGCACACGTTTCTCCAAAATACCCTATTAAATTGTCTCTCTCCTCAAACCACAAAATCCCTGTATTCTCCTTCCGTTCTTGCTTTGAAACCAAGCTTTGCTGGAAGCAAGAGAGTGTGAGAAAAAAACAACAAAGTGGCATTCTGCGAAGCAGATGTCTCATGTGAGATGAAGAAGAACAAGCTCCGTTTTCCTCATCTCTCACTTTTCCTTCTCTTTTCATTCGTTGTCGGCTTTTGTTCATGTGAGGAGCAGGATCCGATCTTCAGCCATGGTGGTCTCAGTGACAAGGAGGTATTGTACATCACACAGCGTCAGCTTCTGTATTATAGAGACGAGTTTGGTGACAGAGGGGAAAATGTGACGGTCGACCCGTCTCTTGTGTTTGAAAACCCCAGGCTTAGAAATGCTTACATAGCTTTACAAGCTTGGAAGCAAGCTATTCTCTCGGACCCTTTTAATCTCACCGGTGACTGGGTTGGATCTGGTGTTTGTGATTACACCGGGGTTTTCTGCGCTCCGGCACCTGATGACAAGGATATCAGGACTGTTGCCGGTATTGATCTGAACCATGGTGATATTGCCGGGTACTTGCCGGAGGAGCTTGGGTTACTCACTGATCTTGCATTGTTCCACATCAACTCCAATCGGTTTTGCGGCACTGTTCCGCACAAGTTTATCAGACTGAAGTTACTGTTCGAGCTGGATCTAAGCAACAATAGGTTTGCTGGTAAGTTCCCTGAAGTGATTCTCAAGCTGCCTTCTCTTAAGTTCTTGGATCTGAGGTTCAACGAGTTCGAAGGGACCGTGCCGAAAGAACTCTTCGACAAGGACTTGGATGCCATTTTCATCAACCACAATCTGTTCAGGTTCAACATCCCGGACAACTTCGGCAACTCCCCTGTTTCTGTTATTGTCTTGGCCAATAACAGGTTCCATGGATGCGTGCCGTCGAGCCTTGGAAACATGACGGGTCTCGAAGAAATAATTCTCATGAACAATGGTTTGAGATCTTGTTTGCCCGAGGAAATCGGTGCGCTTAAAAACTTGACTGTTTTCGATGTTAGCTTTAATGAGCTGATGGGTCCTTTGCCGGAGAAAGTTGGGCAACTGGTGAGCCTCGAGCAGCTCAATGTTGCTCATAATATGCTGTCGGGGGAAATTCCGGCTAGCATTTGTCAGTTACCGAAGCTGCAAAACTTCACATACTCGTACAATTTCTTCACTGGAGAGCCGCCGGTTTGCTTGAACTTGCGAGATTTTGACGACAGAAGAAATTGCTTGCCTGCGAGACCTTTGCAAAGAAGCGCGGCTCAATGTAAGTCTTTCTTGTCTAGGCTAGTGGATTGCAGTTCGTTTAGATGTGCTCCTTTTGTTCCTTCCTTGCCTCCCCCTCCACCGCCTTCTCCCCCAGTTGTTATTCCACTACCACCTCCACCGCCGCCGACCGTATACTCTCCTCCTCCCCCTCCTTCACCCCCACCACCAGTTTACTCTCCACCTCCGCCCCCACCACCACCGCCATCACCTCCTCCTCCTTCACCACCGCCACCTGTTTACTCTCCACCGCCTCCCCCTCCATCTCCACCGCCACCTCCTCCACCTCCTCCGCCACCATCACCTCCCCCGCCGTCACCCCCACCCCCTACTTATCCATCACCGCCGCCACCTTCACCCCCACCACCTACGCCTATATATTGTGTGAGGTCCCCACCTCCTCCGCCACAAAATTCACCACCTCCACCTCCTCCATTGTTTTCCCCGCCGCCACCAGTTCCTTACTACTATAACTCCCCTCCACCACCATTTTATTCACCACCACCTCAACCACATTCTCCACCACCGCCTCCACATTCACCTCCACCACCAATTTATCCATATTTATCGCCGCCGCCGCCACCTTCTGTTCATTCCCCCCACCCCCTGTGACTCACTCCCCACCGCCACCTTCACCTCCACCATGTATAGAACCGCCCCCACCCCCACCATGTGTAGAGTACTCACCACCACCTCCCCCAATTCATTACAAGCCACCCCCGTCACCTTCACCGCCACCACCACCAGTTCATTACTATTCACCTCCACCACCATCAGCGTTACCACCACCGCCAATTATTTATGAAAGCCCGCCACCTCCAGCTCCTGTGTATGAGGGGCCATTGCCACCGGTAATTGGAGTATCATATGCTTCACCTCCTCCACCTCCTTTCTATTGATTCTTTTGAGAATCTCTCCTCTAACCTTCTACACAAACCACAAAAAGAATGTTCACAACATTGTATTTGGTTATCATCAAGATTTCGTTTTCATCTTCTTTGCACTTCATCATGACCAAAACAACTCTTCTTTCTCCTTGGGAGCAATTCTCATCGCTCATTGAAGGAAATCATACAAAAAAACTCTACCATTTGGGAAACAATAGAGTTGACCTCTTCAGTTTATGTTGTTGAAGATGGTGGAAAGAATAGAGAATGAGGGGAATTCTATATTTAGTTGATATTGTTATGGATGTTTGGAATTGTGGAATAAAAATGGCAGAGAAAAAAGATTAGATTGCAGAGAATGTTGTATGTATAGAGATGAATTTGAGAACCATAGTTTTCCGGGCTTCTGCTGCTGATAGTTTGTGTTTTTTACTGTCATTATTCTCTTCCCTTTTCTTTTTATGTTTTACTATCATACATACTTTTGTTTATTTTGTTTGCCATCTTGTATATGATTTATTTTACAGAATTCAGTCGTTCACCGTTCACTCCGTTGTGATTATTTTGTGTTTTGGTTGAACAATTTTCATGTCCATTTGCTGAGCAAGCTCGTTCCTTGAATCTGTTTTAAGATTAGATACTTTTGAAAGAAAGTTTCGGTTGCCTGTATAGTTCTAGCAATTCAGGTAGATATTGGGAAAGGAGGGGATTTGTTTAGGATTGATTTTCATCCAAGTCCCGAAATTTCGATCTGAAACGGGCCATTCAACCACTTTGATTTCGAGATTGATGTCTGTTGTGATTTAGTCCCATGTGCAACCCCCTAATGGTGGGTTTCCTTTGAAATTTCGAGTTCCGAACCAGATATCTTCACGCTCACACTTTTGCTTTTTACCCTTCTTTTAGAATATGGAATTTGATTTGTTTCAACTCCCTCTATGTGCCGTGATTGATGGCTAGTGCTGTTTGACTCTTGTCCTCGGTTCTTTAACTTTCACACTAGAATTTACATATTCTCCTCTGGGTTTTACTAGAAACTTTGTCAAGCACCCCCACCATGTATTCCTTTTCATTCCATCGTGTTATGGTTGAGCTGAGTGTCCCATTGAATGTTTGGCAACATGAAGTTCAATGATTATCAGTCACAATCAGTGCCACAAACCACAACTGACTCCATTAGCAACGCAAGTTTCGTCCCTGTAATTATGGTGCACCATTCTCATTTGTAGCACAAAATTTATCAAATTATATTCCTAAAATAAAGCTTTTTGTTTCCGTTATTATCATGGTTCATTCGAGAATTTGAAGAAAACAACACTACTAATCTCCTGTCTGGTTCTGACATGAACCAAGAGCATGTGAACTGTGTGAATCACCATAAATGTTGCTTTTTCATCCCGGTAGTTAAAAGGAAGTATGTCCACTTTTTCAACCTTTCAGTACTGCGGTTTGATCTCAATCTGTACACTATCTCGAACGGATTGAATTAAGCTTTTAATTTTATGTTTGTAGTACTTCATTATACCTCAGATATTAATTGTTTATCTCCCTCAATTTGCATTATATTATGTATACATGACCACACAATTAATTAAAAGGAATTATGTAATGAGCTTACTTGCTCTTGTTGTTTTCTGGCCTTGGGGAAATATTAAAAGCAAGGGGAAGATTAGTACACTTCTAATACTCCTACGAGAATGGAATATTAAAGAAAAAAGAGCCGGCTGTTGGATAATAGCATAACTTGACTATATATCCAAATAACAATAATAAACATTAATAGAGGGTCCTAAAACTGTTATGGTCACATGGGGCACATCATAAATCTAATATAAAGTTCTAACTTTGAAAATTATATTGTAAGGAGAAAAATCTACTCATATTTTGAATATAGACCTTAAAATGGACATAAATTATACTAAAAGAAAGCTATAATAAAACTTGAATTCCCGGAACGGGTTTTCTTCTGGGTTTTATTTTGCCTCAAGAGTTTGGGGTTTGGACAGGCTGTGGGTTAGCTCACTGCTCACATTTATTAATGGCCAAATTATATGGCAGATGAAAATCGACCGACCCCTTCAATCAGCAACATGAAGAAATAAAATAACATTGAAAACTAAACAAAAATTTCTCTACCAAATCCCCCCAATGATAAGGCATTGTTAAGAAAACAAATGAATCCTTACAAAGAGAGGAGCAGATGCCACTTGTAAACACAGAATAATGGATTTTATTAAAGAGGATTTAAATCCCTATGAGGATCTAGACTGTTAGTTGATAATTGTGGGAGTAGGGGTCGGAATTTGCCTTCTTTTGGACATCACTTTCTTTAATATTCACACCCAAGGTTTTCTTTTAGTATTAAATTGTTGTAATAATATTTGTTTGGGTTGCTAGCTTATTAATACCACCTTAACAAACTCTTAGCCATCATTCATTTCCACCACTAATAATTAATTATAGTTTAATTTATTCAGCGGGGGGAATTTGGTAAAAAAGTTTGAGGAGATTAAATTATTATTTTTAAATAAAGGTTTAAACTAAAAAATTCAAAAATTTTGAGATGTAACTAATTTTTTAAAATTTTGAGAGATTAATTAGAATTTTTAAAAATTATAAGAGATAATTTAATTAAAAATATTTTAAAAAATTTAAAATTTAATATGAATTTTTAAAAAAATTTAAGGTACCAAATTTACGATAACGATGACGCCGTTTGGATAGCCATTGATGAATGAAAACCCAAGTCAATAATTCCATCAGTGAGTGTTGGGTAGTAATAACTACACATTATCATCTTTTTACCAGAAACGGGTTGATAATGGAAAACAATGAATGGTGTATTTATAATGCAATGAATTGTATATTAGAAAATTTTATATAAAAACAAAATTATTTCTTCAAAATATATATATATATATATATGTTAAAATAAGATTATATCAATCAACTGATTCGTTAAATATGGAAGTACATTATTCCGTGATAATTCGTAGGAGTGTAAATGAACAGAGCGTTCGACGAACTGTTCGTGAACTGTCTGTATAACGTTTGATAATTTCGTTTATTAAGCTAAATAAACGAGGATGAACAAAATTTTTATATTCGTTTAATAAACGAACGGACACGAACAAATATGTATTCGGTTCGTTTATGTTCACGAACAAGCTCGTTTATAAGCTCGTCTATAGGATGAAAATGCTTGTGGATGGATCTAAATACTACGAACGTTATATAAGTTCTTGTTGAAATACAAGTTTTTTTGTTACTTTTGTTTTATTTATTTATTATTAATTTAGTTAACATTTTTGAACATATAAAACGAACATGTTCACAAACACTTAAACGAACACATTCGGAGACACTAAACAAACGAACACGAACACCTTCAAAAATAAATAAATGAATACGAACATAATATTAAAAATTTAAACGAACATGAACACCTTTAAAAAAAACATACGAACATGAACATAATCTTGTTCGTTCAAGCTTGATTCATTTACACCCATAATAATTCGCAAATTGTCTAATTACGTATCAAGAAAATGTGTATGATAATAATTTTTCTTTCCATGGATAGAACAAATAGGCCCAAACTTATAACTATATGATTAGGCCCCTATAACTTGTTCTGAAGTTGCTATTCAGCCCAATTTTAATGATCAAGTTTGTAAGTTAAAAGAGCTTCTTCAATTCAATAAAAGCAACCCGCTACCTCCAACCTGAGAAATGAGTTGCAAAATTTACTGAAAACGCACAATGTAAATTATTAAACTCTGAAAATATGGTTACTAAAACAAATCAAAATACATGTAAAATTTCGAACTCCCTTTCTCTATTGATTTTTCTCACTTACACAAATATATGTTTACATTCATGAAAAAAAATACTGATCTATCTAAAGGATTCGAGTTAGAGAAGTTTTGTCTACAAAATATGTATACATTATCGCAAGAAATTTTGATCCTTTGTGAGATGATTAGGGATCTTGAAATTTTGACAAGTCTCTTCTTATTCCAATACTGAAATTTGATTGGAATGATGGTATTTATCATGTTTAGAAAGAAAAAAAAATTAGAGTTTTCTACAATAAGAGTTTGTAGCCTCGTGATATTATGGAGTCAGTTAAGAACATAGTGTAGGTTAAATTAATTTAAACAAGTAACGGGTTTATATTTTTAATTAAATAAAATAGACACTTTTCTAAAAATATTAAATTATTGAGTTTCGTGATTTCAGTCTCATATTCAATGCTCTTCAACTTCAATCCATGCTTTCTTTATGGTACAATTATTCAATTCTTTATAAAATATAAAAGCACTCCAGTTGTGAGAAATAATTAACAACTTTCATTAAAAAGAAAAAGGAAAAAAAAAAGGAGGATTTAAGGCTTCAATTTTAAGCTACTAGGGGGTGCTCCTTGATTGGCGTTGTCTTAGTAATGGAGAGGAAACAATTGTGTGTGGACAAGACTGGAATAGCTAAAGCAGTTGATTGGAATTTGGAACATAGGATCACGAAGCATTCTCCACGACACTCATTAATTCTTACGTACTAAAACAAAACAGTTGAAAAAGGGAGAGTCGTTGCATTAATAATAATAATAATAATAATAATAATAATAATAATAACAACAATTAATTTTTTTGCCATGTTGCACTTGTAGCATAGGAGCCAGTTTCTTCTAAATTGGTTTCTCCATTTTATCAGTCGATACATTGTCATTGTAAAAAAAATTTACATAGAATGTCTACTTTTAAGCTTAAATCTAAAATTTAAAATTTTTAACCCTAAAAATTTAACCCAAACTTCAAAATTTAAACTCTAAATTATAACTATAAATCCTAAATTTTAAATACTACAATCTAAACTCTAAAATAAAATCTTAAACTCCTAAATAACCGCGCTTGTGGAAAATTTAATTTGCAACGCCAGTGTATAGGATAATAATCCCGTAAAGTAACGACAAAGTTTAAATTTGCGTATTTTATTGCAAGAAGAAATTCGGTTAATTGAACAAATCCCTAATTAATATACACACTACAAAAAGTTAACCGGAGTCTAATTTGAGTAAAGCATTATGACTTTATATCGACTATAGTTTAAATTAAAGATTATTATTCGTTTTAGGGTGTTTTAGGTACTTAATTTTTTTTTTATAAAAAAATAATTGAGTTTATAAAGTTTATTTTACTCTATTATTGAACTTTCTAGTTGAGAGTTTAATCAATTAAGTTCTCAAATTAAGATATTTAATCAATTATTCTTTTTTATCAATTTTGATGAGAAATATTACCGTGGTTTTGTCACACAAAATTTCTACATATTTTCTTTTAAAAAATTATTAAAATTGTAAAAATCATATATAATTTATTTTGAAAAATAATAAATTTCTAAAAAAGTCATGTGGAAATATTATAACGTGACACAACATATGGCACCAACTGATAAGAAATGAACATTATGTTTAACTATTAAAATTGATAAAAAAAGTGAATTAATGAAATTTCGAATTATAAAAGCCTAATCGAATGCAACAAAAATTCAAAAACTTAATTGATTGTTTTTTTTTAAGTTTAAGGACTTATGGCGTTCTTAAACAATCTTATTTTATACGCTAAACATTAGTCGTAATAAAATCACAAAAGATATTTTTAAAAAATTAAAACTCCACCTTAAATTGAATGCGATCTAATGAATAACACAACGCAAATATAAATGAAAAGATGTCCTTTTTTATTAACGGATCTACAATCTTTATAATTTAGAATAATATATATTCTAACGCGTTTGAACGCACATATTTCATAATAATAGAATAATAATCATATTAGTGCGATAATTATACCTAATCCAATGCGCAACTAGTGGCGCATCTATATATATTGTAGTGTGAGTCTGTGTCTATCCTGAAATTTTAAAGTTCACACATTTATTTAATTTTTTTAAATTTTTATGAATTAATTTTTTGTTTTTTAATATTTATGACTTGTGCTTATTCTGAAATTTTAAAATTTTATATGAATTCACTCTTACAAATATTTTTGAAACAGTTACTATATGCAACTCTATGTAAATTTCTAATAACTGATATATAAAAAAGTTGCTGAATAAGTGATTATCTTCATACATCTTATTAATTCTCTCTTGTTTCATTATTAACTATCCATATTTTTTTATATGTTTACGTTCGAATCACCACATTATACATAAGTAAAATATTCATTGGCACCTTTTATTTTCTCTTCTTTGTTTTATATTTTTCGTTCGAAGAAACCCACAAGAAAATCATTGCAAGCATGCATACATATGAAATATAAATGTGTTAATTAATATGTAATTTCAAAATTATTATATTTTGATACATTAAAAATAAACATATTCATTAATCATTATCAATTACAAATGCATCTCTCTGTAAAATAACAATTATAAAAGCATAGGTTCAATGATTACTTGCGGTGGGTATGCTAAAAACTTGTCATAAAAGTTCTTGAAAATGGTAATTAACATCATTGATCACAAATTACTTTTGAATTAATAAAAAAACAATTGTATTAACTCAATATTGCATTCTCTTAAACAAATAAAATATTTTTAATTGGTATTTATTACTTTGTAAATTATTATTTTTTAAATCTTTGCTAGTATTTATAGTTTTCTTCCATTACTGTACAATAAGGCAAACGGACACAATCAAAAGATTTACTTGAACCGATAAAATGACTTGTTCTTAAAGCAAAATTCAAACATACAAGCTTTCTAAGAAAAATGATTAGTTTTCTCACCAAAGCTACTTCTTTTTCTCGACAACCAAACAACGAGAATAGGGATATCATTTATCTTAAACGTGCATGCAAAATCTTGTGTTCCTTTGAGTGAAAACATCGATCAATTAAACCATTTTTGTTTTGCCATCTGCTTTCTCAACCAACTCGGCTCAGGATTGCTTCTCAAGCATTAGCCCTCAATATATTATTGCACAAATCCAATATTGTAAAAAAAAAATACAAGATAAACATACGAATATTTTTAAATTTATATAATATAATGTCCTAAGTATATTTATAGCATGACAAAACATGTGAATACAATGTAAAGATGTAAATCATCAAATATTTTAATTTTTTCCTATCATCCGTAATAAATAAAAATGACCAATAATTTCATCTACTTATCATGTAATTAAGATAATTATAAAGTATAATAATATATAAAAATAATTAAAAATGGCATTTTAATAAATTTAATGGGATAAAACAAAACGAATTCGATCCCGAAAATTTTAACAAAAATTCAACCATCTCAAAATTTAATTTTACAAAAAAATGATTTATTGAATTGAGTCGGCTCTGATTTTTTTCACATCTACATATATCATTTTAGTGTTTTTTTTTTTAAGTTTTTTTAAAATATAAAAAATAATAAGTTCGTTTACATAAAGCTTACGGCGGGAAAAAGGAAAAAGAAAGCAAACAAAAACTCTCCAAAAGCAACCTCTCTCTCTTTATATTTTCCTAAAAACACCATTTTATAAGAACCAAATAAGAAATCGCACAATATCTCTGTTTGCATCTTCTTTATCTGTTTTCTGGCTCTGGAAAATAGAGGGGAAGAAAGCTCTGCTTTGTTTGCCGTGACGCTTCTGTTTTGGATCTTAAATCATTGGGCCTAATTGCTTTGAGGTATACATTCATTTCTTCATAGATTACATTCCTCTGTAACTTCAGCTCAGTTATTTTCCCCCCTTTTCGAGTTTATGATTCTTATATTGGTTTTTGATCAGAAATGAAATGATTTCGGAACTCATGCAAATGGCGATAAAGGAATGTTTCGGATTCTGAAAGGAACTTAATCTCCCCTTCATTTCATAGCAATCAGAAACAAAAGGGTTAGTGTTTCTTCTTTGTTTTCTGGATTATTTAGTTTCTTCATATATCTTCACCTAATACGTTGATTTTTAACTGGAAAACAAAACCTTCAACGTATAAAATTGTAAATATAGTTTAAGGGGCAAATTGTGAATTAAGCCATACGATATTACAAGTTTAACATCATTACCCTGTTTTGAACCGGTGGTCAAATCAAATCACCGGATTAGGAAGTTTTGAATCGTCCCATAGGGTCAAAAGGACGGTTCTTTCTGTCTCCTACTGGAGTTTTGTTGGATAAAAGGACTGCTGAAGAAAAAGATTTCAAAGATTCCTTTACTCATCTC